>OX421447.1:60718843-60721343 GCA_949126865.1 Montipora capitata | reverse complement strand
CAAAGATGAATTTTCTGAACACCTGGGATTTACAATTTCCACGTCACGTAACCTTGACTGTTAAATGCCATCGATCTGTTCGAGGTTTTTGTTGCTGTTCCTCGCAAATATTTTTGCAGAAACCATTCCAGGAAATCTGCATCAAAGCGTCTTCCACTCAGTGTTTGGCAATATTGTCCTGATCAGTTGTGGAACAGCCCAGAAAAGTACATTACTGTAACAGAGTAAATGTAAGTTTGCAAAACGGCTACAAAAACGCATGTGCAGCAAAGCTTTGGAAGCATGCAAACACTTCAGGTACATTATATAATAATAATAATAATAATAATAATAATAATAATAATAATAATAATAATAATAATAAGCCTTACAGCTTTAGTTAGATGCGTACCCCTGACTGAAAATTCTTTAACACTAAAAATTAGTATGAACACCAAATAATAATTATTATCTGACAATTATTATTCGGCGAAGGCAAGGTGAATATCGGTTAATAAAAACCGAGATGAAGTTGAGGTTTTTATTCACCAACATTCATAGAGTCTGAGGGAATATCGGAAACAATAATTTAAATTTGCCTGACAATAGAAGCAACTCAATTTCTTAGTAAATGATGCCATCGTGCAAATCGCCTATTACATAGTTGATTATTTGAATAATACACATTTTCTTTAAAACAATTAATTTATTCGTCTGTCACCTCAACAAAACAGCTTGTGGCTATTTTGAAAAACCGCTTAGGTGATTATCATGTAATAATAATCATCTCAATGACAACCAATCAGCACAGAGAACTTTCAGTAATTATGCTAATAAGCATATAATTCCTATAGCACAAGACAATAATGAACAATAATATTATTATAATTCCATGAGTGCATGTTGATATGAGATCAACCACTCAATCATATCCATTGATTATTGTTTTATTAAATTTTCATTTGATTCTTAACACTTGGACAAATTTAAAGCCAATCAGTTTCCAGCGTGGTAACACTTGACGCAATCAGTTTCCATATTATGTCATACTGTATAAGAGCTGTTAACTGAGAGTGAGTGAACCAATCAGAAAGCTAAAAACACAGTATCCGTGGTTCAAAATTTCATAATGTAAGGTATTATCTTTCCCCTTGTGCTTACACTGTCATTATTCACTTTCTGTGTAATGGTTTTATCATTGTTTTGGTTTGTAGGAAATGGTAGCCATACCTGATTTATGAAGAAACTGAAGTTGTGCAGTAGTACAGCAACCTACTTTTACTCTCTGCAGATTAGCTTTCTTGGTTCACGGAAAACCCTTTTCATTATTGTAAATACATTGTGGCATGGAAGATATTTTCAAACAGGTCTGGAGAATGTTCACCACCAAAATTTCCCATTTTGTCTGGATCATATAAGTTCTTTCCTCCTTTTGTTTAGTGGTTGACTAGTGACTTGTGAAATTGTATGGTGCACAAGAGAGCTAAATGCAGTGTCTCCTTTAGTTGTAAAACACATATTAAAGGAACACAAATAAAATTGTCATTGTTGTTGAGTAATGTTAGGATTTAGTACTGCCAGTGGTATTACAAGTGTGTCTTTTGAGTGGATTCCCCAATTTTCTGCTAACTTGACCCAAACAGATATATATAGGTGGAGAACAAATTCGGGAAAATGAAAGGAAAAAATAGTAAACATACATGTACATCAGTTGATTATTACAATACACTATTGGTTTTGTTCAATATTATTTGCACTAGAAAGAAAATTAACGACCATAAGAATTTAGTATGTGATAAGGAAAAGTTTATTCTGACTAAAACGTATATTGGAAATTTAGGCATTTGGGTTTTCACATGGTTACATGTGCATGGTATTAATTTTTATGTCAGTCCAATATTTTTCTTGAACTATAACTTTGTCCTTTTTTGTGAAGCATGACATTTTCTTCTCTCAATTCAACATTTGATTTGTGTTGCTGATCTTGTTTTTTCAGCGAAAGTTTGTTATGTTGAATAATAATTATTTTTGTTATATAACTGTTTTTGCCCCCAGCAGCGCATGCTCTCATTGGTTACTTCAAGGTCACATGACATCTAACAATAACACTTTTGCCGTTCAAAAGTCTCTGAGCGGGCAACAGTGCAAAATCTATGACGTCAGAGGGTAACAGTGCACTGTTGCCCGCAAATGTTGACCGACAACCACCGTTGCTGTTCCCATTGCACGTTTTCCTATTTGTGCTATATAACAGATCACTTAATGACTGGTCTCTCAGGAACCAGTTCATTTTGTTTCCCTCGTCTGCGCCTCAGGGGAACATTGAAATTTTTAGGGAAACAAAATGAACTGTTTCCCTCGGGACCAGTCATTAAGTGTTTACTGTTGGGATAATAGCAAAATTATTGACCTTGGGTGTTCGGTGACACAGCTACATTGTAAAGCATAACCATTATGAAAATGATATCTGTTTTACCTTATTATAGTGAGCTAACTTTTTGGTGTGGTTTTACTCACAGGT
>OX421447.1:60703843-60713843 GCA_949126865.1 Montipora capitata | reverse complement strand
CTTGAAATTTCAAAGACAACTAGCTTCAGCATTCAGTTTACACTTGTAAAGCTATCGACTGCTCAAGGCTGTTTTCTCGCGAGTAATAACGCTCTGACGAAGGGCTAACGCTCGAAACGTCAGCTTTTAGAGTCTCTGTACGGTGGCCAATTTACATTATCAACTCCGTTGATAAAACCAAATTTTTGTATACTACTTCCCCACCGACGCAGCACCACAGTTTCTTTAGAAACTACCCCTTCATTCAATAACGAAAATGGACGCGTCGTTCGTGGGCCCAGTTATCGGCCAGGGCGGCCCAGTTCTCGGCCACAAAAGAGTGCGCTCGATTCCTCATAACAAACAACGCTTTATCACCAATTTTTGTTGTTAAGTCACTAATGAGGCTTGTGTTTGATATTTCGCCCACAAAGTATCCTTAACGAGCTTTGTTTCATGTTCGAAAAGGAAGTTTTTTGCACACCTAGTTTTTTTCCTAATTGCTCCATGGCAAGCGAGGCTAAAAAAGAGTTGAGTATTTCAAAACGGGGTCCGGTAAGTCAGAACTCATAGTTTTAATTCATATCTACTGTCAGAACATGCCACCCCATTACAGCTTTACTTTTACAAATGATTTGACAAGAAAACTCCATACAAAACTATGAGCGCTTTTTACTGTTGTCGACGGCGAGCAGGGTGGCCGAGAATAGGCAAATACGCAAAAGTACCAAGGAAATATTGAGGAGTGAATTTAGGTCAAAGAATAAAATAGGCCAGGAAAAGTTTATGTTTAACTGAAAGATTTATCACTCTACGTTCTTTATGCCAAGAACTGGCTCATTTGGGTCTCCTATACGGATAAAATATAAACTTGACTTAGACCATGTAATTCGAGTGGCCGTAAACAAACACGTTTTCGTGGAAACCAAATTCACATACCTTCGTGTCACCTCGACTTGCTCACAGTATATAGTAGCTGTAAACTCAAAACTCGGCAGGACGAAAGGCAAGGAGTCAAGCTACCTTTGGAAGCAATTGCTTTTTATTCAGATTCATTTGTGGCGCAAAAAATAAACGTTGAACAAAAAGTGGCCGAAAACTGGGCCCCTTACTGTAATGGAAAATTATTTTGGTGTTTTTTATATATATTTCAGATTTTCATTGGTTTCTTGATATATTTGTTGACAACGAAAGGATTACTAATTTATGGACAGCCCAACGATTATTTATATGAGAGTAACTTTATATTTATTAATTTGCAGTAGAATCCTTCTTGATCACCATGCGTGTAACCTGTATGTTTTGTAACAGAGATAGTGTGGCCGGATTTACACTGGCGACGAATAACTAGCCTAAGAAGAAATTTCCGTCTAAATATAAATTCGGTGTTAAGACGAATTATGGACCAAAACAGGCCATTTTAAAGTTCTTTGCTCAGTGACCTAGCCTATGAATGGCTGCGAGGCTGCCGGTGGCCTTGTACTGTTACAGGTCTCGCTTCAATTATCATGTAAAATGTGTTGTTGTAATTCTTATTAGTCTACATGGAGGGTGTAAACTGCAGGTTGCCGGTCATTGTTTCACCATAGCTGAAACAACCCAAACCTTTACTAATGCTAACATTAGGCCTAAAAAAATAATATTTAAGGCTAAGATTAGCATTTTTGTAAAGGTTTGGGTTGTTTCGGTTATGGTAAAAAAATGACCTGCAACTCTAACCTGCACTTTATACTCTTCCATAGTTACATTAACATAAGAAAGCACAAAGATTTGTATCAAAGCAGGGTCACTGGCAGCCTCACTTCCATTCTTAGGCCAGGTAACCAAGCTACAATAATTGTAAAATGGTCTATTAACAGGTCTTACAGATGTCCTAACAGACGAATCAATCGTAGACTGAATTGAGAGAGCAATGCTGATGCACTGTTGCCATGTGCCAATACCAGTAATTTGCTAAGAAACGGAATGTGCGGCTTGGCCTGATTGTTGATTGTTATGATTTTTTGGAAAGACCACACAACATCTTACACCATTTTTGGCACTACATTGGAATGAAATTGTCCTCAATGGCAATGTCAGTACTTAGGCTCTGTTTGCCCTGAGCTATTCACTTTTCTTTGAATCCCAGGAACCCCAAGAAATCACCTTCCTATGAAAGACATAATCCACATGGCACAAACTGATGCAACTCATTACAAAAATGCAGGAGTGGTAAGAAGTGTTAGGCTTACACAGGCGGTACACAGAAAAATGAGGTTGAAGAGACAGGCCAAGGAAAAAGGAACTTTATTTAAGTGTCTAGTCATTCTAGCGCTTGCAGAAGCACTAACTGGAGCTCTAATTGGGGACACTGTAAACTGAAATTAACAATTAATGTAAATCAAGTTAAATGTTGGTTTTTGAGGAGAGGGGAAAACCAGAGTACCTGGAGAAAAACCTCTCACTGCAGAGAAGGGAACCAACAAACTCAACCCACATATGATGCCGAATCTGAAATTGAACCCGGGCCACAATGGTGGAAGGCGAGTGCTCTCACCACTACGCCATCCCTGCACCCCAATAATTCATGTTATTAAATTTAAATCTTGGATATTGCATTTCTATCTTTCTGATTGGCTCACTCAATCTTGGTTATCAGCTCATTTAGTATAAATACACAGGTGATTATACAAAATCGTGCGCTCTCATTGGCTCGCTATCTCGGATTATCAGCCGATAATCACCTCGACGGACAAAATGGCTGCCAGTAGTCGTTTTGCCACTGTAAGTGAAGATGATTTCGCGTTGAAATGTTTTTTTTTTTCTCTTTTTTGAAATAATCACCTGTGTATTTACACTAAAACAATTATTCGCGAAGAGATTATCGGTGAATATTCACCTTGACTTTGTCTCGGTGAATATTCACTGATAATCACTTCGCCTTTGGCGAATAATTGTTAAATACTGTAATGACCTTATATGGACACTGATTGCATCTGTCATTTTGTAAAATTGAGGCATCTGTAAGTAAGTAAGTCACTTCCAAATTTAATGAAAATTTAATAAAACAGTTATTCCATTTGCGCTTATTGGATACAAGACTGGTTATAGCCAACTCGGTGCTACATGCCTCGTTGGCTGTTTACCACCTAATATCCAACGCGTGCTCACAGAATAATATTATTGTTACCTAGCCCACATATAGAGCACAAACCATTGCTAACAATCATCATTGTTTGGAGATTAATGATGTGTACTGATGACATTGTGGTTATTCCTTGCTTTCAAGGATGATGGTTATTCCTTGAATATTCGCTGCCCCTTAATGCTTAATTTGCTTTATTGCAGTTTATAGAACCAATCATTTTGGCGATTACCAGCATATGGCATCGCATCTTACAACAAATTTTGAATCTTTCCAGAATTAACAAGGATTTGTATTTAATTGATTTACCAGGATGCTATAATGGTAGAGAACATGCATGACATCCCCTATCTCAATCGGCAAGTTGGACCGGAAATTGTAGCATCAATGAGTGTGATATGCAGTAAAGTTAAGCATGTGGCTAACAGCTTGCCATGCGGTGTTCAGATCTTGGCAGGAGCCAATAAGGAAGCTCTTGCAGTGGCCAAAGCAGCAAGTTTGGACTTCATCCGAGCAGAGGGATTTGTATTCTCCCACATTGCTGATGAAGGAACAATGAATTCTGACGCAGGTGAAATTCTGAGATATAGAAAACAGATTGGTGCAGACAATGTTATGGTATTCACTGACATTAAGAAAAAGCACAGGTAAAGATTCTCCTTTATTTTATTTCTAACTAATTTTGAGAAAAGTAAAACAGGGAGTAGGAAAGGACTTGTATTCTGTCTTACTTGTGTCAAGAAATATCATTAGTTTCAGAAGTGTCATTTTAAAATACAATTCTTTTCACCTTATTTTTTGACAGCTCTCATTTTTTGACATCAGATGTCAGTATTCTTGAAGTGGCTCAAGCTGCTGAATTTTTCCTATCTGATGGAATAATCTTGACTGGGAAAACAACAGGAGAAGCAACAAGCTTAAAAGAAATGCAGTGTGTGAAAGAGTCTGTCAATATCCCTGTGCTGATTGGTTCAGGGGTGGATGATGGTAACATGGAACAATATCTTGGAGCTCATGCAATGATAATTGGGTCCCATTTCAAAGAGGACGGACATTGGTCAAATCCCGTAAGTTTTGACCGAGTGCACAGCTTTATGTCCAAAGTTGAGAGACTGAGAAGATAGCACATTAAACTCTTCCAATGACTAAATTGGTTCTGCCTTTAATCACCATGCATACTCTAAGTGTTGGGATTATTTCCTTGCATGTACAGCTTGTTACAATGTATTGGGCAGCATTCCCATGGTTATTGTCATGTCATGAGGAGGAAAACCTCTTGCTTCAAGTGGATGGTCATCATGTACTGGGTCAAAATTAGTTCTTGTATCATAATTATAATATTGTTATTGTATTATTCAAACCAAATAAATCGATTGTGGTTCAGCATTGTCTGTATTCTTATCTATAATCATGACATTCGTAATCATAGTGTGGTCAAAATGTCATGCGCAGAGTGAGTCTGCAACAAATTATGTTGTGGTCTGTCTTCTGTGATTTATCATGGTTGGGAGGGTAAATGCTCGGAGAAATTAGCTACACCAAGCTACTCTAAAAATCCGAGGGTAAATAAAGATATATGATATGATATATATGATATGATGATATGATATATGACCACTATGACGACGAATATCGTTGTTGATAAGAGTACAGACAATGCTGGCTGAACCGCATTCAATTTGTTTTTTGTCACAATATTCAATGCAAAGAAAAATGTTTATTTTAGAGAGTGACCAAGATTGTAACACAAAGAAAAAGAAAGCTTTTTCTATAACTTTCTCGCAATCTGATTAGTGAAGGCTTTGCACGACACGTCGATGCGAGCAGCGTTGTCAAGAATCTTATCAACAATGGCAAATTAGCTAATCAGATTGTGAGATTACATGCAATAATTATTATGGTGAAATTTGTTATTTCTTTCTTTTGTTATAGCATTTTACATGTACGCTTAATTAATGTATGGTCTCGGGGGAAAACAGTTCGTCTCGGCAAACATCAGGACTTGAGGGAAACCCAAGGGACCAGACATTAAGTGCTTTGTTATAGATCTAGACTTTTCCTTCAACAACAGCGACAAAACAACTGGAGTGGGCAACAACTGTGGAATTGTATCCCAGTTGGGATACATTTGAATTTGATCAGGGGCACATGACCAAGAATCAACCAATCACAGAGCGTGTTTTGTTGAGTGAAAGGATGGGTGCATAACAAGTAGAAACACCACACCAGACAAATTAAATTTCAAAACAAATCTGGTCAAAATAATATTTATTTTGTGGCATATGAAGTTAACTTCCAACCAAAACTCAGGAACATGCTTTTCAGTACTCTTACAAGTCACTTTGTTTTGTTTGTATCACAGGGGTACATGTAGTCCATTGAAAAGAAGGGAAGTTTTGAAACAATACCCCTTTAGTGGCATTACATGGAAGTGTAAAGTCACATTAGGGAAGCAGCATGCTTGCAAAAAAACCACATCTTCGCTTGGATTTTTGTTACTTTAAGCCTTTAAGGCTTGAGGGGGCCCCCCTGTCTGGCGTTAAAACAGAGTAAAAATTGTAAGTAGCCACTGGGAGAAAAAGGGTTAAACAAAAATATAGAAATCTATAAATGAATTAAAACTATTTACAAGGCTAAAAAATTTAAAAGTAAAAAACCAAACATTTTCGACATTTAGTCATCATCAGGGTATTAATGTACCATCCGCTAAACCAATATTTTATATCCTTTAGGCAATTCCCAATGGGAAAGGTTTTTGCGACATAGGACTTGACTTGTCTATTCAAACTAGGTTATTAATGCCCTGACGATGACTAAATGTCGAAAACGTTAGGTTTTTTACTTTTGAATTTTTTAGCCTCGTAAATGGTTATTTTAAACTTGAGCAAACTTTATGAACATCATTATAAATGTATTATTTATAAAGAGGTTAACAGTGGAAAAAGGGGGTTAGGTATTTATAAATGTGGGGATGTATAAAATTTGTACTCTGAACCAGAATATGGATTTGTCAGATATACCCTCTTTGCCTTTTCGAACGTTCTGGAATTTCACATTGTGTAAGAAATTTTATGAAGGAAATTAGGCTCCACAGAATAAAAATTGATAATTGGGTCTAATTATTGTTTTAGTGTAGTGAATTTATAGAGGTCACTGGCATTTTCACTTTAACATGGTTTAAGTTTTATCTAAAGAATGCACTCAAAATAAGTGAGATAACTTTATTCCCATAATTTTTTGTTTTGCAACACCTCAAGCATTTCTTATTGATGCTTTCTGTTGGAGAAGTGGTTTCTGCATCATTGGCTAAGTTACAGTAATATTATAATATATCCTAACTAGGTAAATTGTCATGTTTATAGCTTTGAATGTTAAATACTACTGGTGTTTAAATCCAAGCGGGCAGTAAAGAACATATTTAAATTTGAGTGCCATGTAACATTCATTCACTTTTTAGAATGAGTATTTTTGTTTTGCCCCAAATTTAATTTATAATTTATGCAGTGATGCTTGGGGTAAGAAGTAAGTCTTATATTACCTCAAAGAATTTATGAGGAAGCAAAAAATATCCAGTTCTTCAGAATCTGACACTGTTACTTTAGAAGTAGGTAGGGAAAGAGAAATAATTATTATTTTGCAAGGAGATTAAGTTTGTTTATTACTGCTGTAACAGCTGCAAATGTAAAAATCAAGGTAATATTTACTCTCCTGTTATTGACTTGATTTCGCCTCATGTCAACTAAATTGTACATAAACTGTAACACTAGACCTGTCCTCCATTTATGGTGAGAAAATAATAATAATATTATTATAATTTATTAACTTTCTCCATCAGTGTGTTTAGTGTTGGAAATTATAATGTTCCAAGTTTTTATATGCATACGAATTTTTTCTTGTTACAAAGTCAAATCCTATGATCCACCTAATTTGAATGATAATTAAGCCAACTTTAAGGGACATTTAAAATAACCTTCCTGATTATGTCTAATTTGTCTTCTTCCACAAAGGTCCAAACAAATTTCCAAACCACCAATTTATCATTTTTACTTTTTCGATTCGTGGATAAATTTAAGAACAATATTCTGTTCAAATCCACACCAAAAAAATCAGCCAATACATTTTTTTTCAAATTTTCTTTATTCAAATCTTAGGATGGAGAAGTTCTTGTAACTTCAACTAAGCGTGAAATGAATTTCTTAGTTTTCCTATTTTGCGAAGTATTTTATCCTTTTTTTGGCTTTTTTCCATGGTAAAAAATAAAATCGACGATAGACTTTACACAATCTAATTCTATGTATATAAAGATAACCTTACACAAGCCTAAATTATTTTGCTGGGCGAATGATTTCCCCTCTTCACGCTTTAAAACATTTTGTCAATCCTTTCTGCTTCAAGTTTCGATTCAACTAAAAAATTCTCCTTATAAATAGGAGAATATAAAATTCCGACAACGAGAAAAAACACACAGAAATCTACCTAAAACCTCGGTAAGAATATAAATAATGCGCTTTAATATATTCACATCATCGGACTTTAGCCCCGTACATATGCTAATCCCTCCGCTTCGCCTTGGTTGAATTTCAATAGTTTTTCAGTTAAGGTCAACAACCCCTTTTACCATGCAAACCTACGTGTTTCCCAAGCATCCTATTGCGTCTTTTATTTCGCTTGCTTTTAGAATTATTTTGAAAATGAACCATATTTCGTTTTTTCAAGTTCTTTCTGTTAGGCCGTATGCTTCCTTCTAAAGGAGGCTCCGTTAGCCGCTTGTTTTCAATCAAGTCGAGCTGTGCCTGAAATTGTACAGTCCGCCTTGGCTCCCGCTTTTCAACTTCGTTTGCTTCTTCGCTTCTCGGAACACTAGAACTCCTGGAAGCTGAAGAGACGGAAGGCGACGGTCGCCGAACAGCTGGTCCATAAACAGACATACTGGGATGCTCAATCAAGAGATCCTCCATAGGACTCGATTCCAAAATTTCTGGGGAAAGCCCGCTCCCGCTCGCTTCAAAGCACGGTGGAGGAGTAACATACCAGCTCTCTTCCAATTGCACTTGAGCTTTAAGCTTCGAATCATCCCTTTCCCCATCGGCTGAAAAAATAAAAAGATTCGTTGACGAGAAAATATTTGGCGCAAATAATAAGGTATGATGCAACGCTGGTGCAAGACAGCGTCTTTGTATAGTTGGTGACGAAATGAGGGCTCCTCGAGTCGTAAATCAATTGCCAGGTAAAATTTTTCGAGAATTTTGGGTTTCATTCAATTATCATTAGACTAAAGTAAAGATATGCTTTTGCCTTGAAGAATAGGTATGATGTTCTCCCCACAAAGACAGTAAGGGTTACCTTGTGTGTCACTGGATAATTTGCTCTCGCGAAGCTCCACCAAAATCCAGTCGTTATCGCTCTGAGTGTCGTCCACAGCACAACCTGGAACAATTTGTTCATCGCTTTCGCCCCAAATGTAGCTTGAAATCGCCGTCCACATTTTGAGAATCTTTTTTTTCCACTAAAAATTCGTCCTGCGACGCGGAAAAACAGTGAAAACCCTCTGTTATGAAAAAACAGACAATAGAGGATAGAGTAAATAGATCGAAAAACACCTTGGAAAAGATATATCGTTTCAATCGTCTGTGTTTTTTAAAGAAAAAAATAAAAAAAGTCAGTCTTACCGTTTCCTTTAACTTAAGGAGAAGTTGTACCCGCCAAAAATCGTTATTCTTGGCTCGATTTCAGCAACTAAAATATGGTGGGCAAAGTCGCCGGCCGGTTTTAGATGGATCAGCAAAAGACTTGTAGCTTTTAACAGTCGCCCCGATTGAGGACAATCTTGATGCAAAAGTTGGGCTTCTGGTTTAAATGGATGAAACTCAAACAGGTCTAGTGGCGATACGCAAAGCGCCAGGCTTAGCTTGGCTGGAAAATTATTTTTTGGGAAAACTCAATGTTTTTGTTGACATTCTGTCACACAGATGACGTTACCAATCAAATTCACCCTCTCTTGCCATATTTGGCATGAGACGCAGCCGTGGCCTGTTGAAATTTTCAAGCGAGCACGTGATCGACCCATGACTCCATTACGTAATGGTCCCATGCAACCCGTGCTGGACCCGGTTTTTTGCGGGATTCCTCTGCAAAAACGATTTGCAATATCTTCCTCTTTTTAACTTGGTTGTCTGGCATTTCGTACTCGTCGATCGAGCCAACGTAAAAATATACAATTACATAAAACTATGCTTTTTCGAAGTTTCCGGATCATTGCACACTTGCATTTTGGACTTTGTTTTACAGTCACGGGTAATTACACACATACTGTTTGTTGCCACTTCAAAGTACGCATTATTTCAATAGTTCACATGATATCGGCTGGCCGAAGAAAACAATCACGATAAAGCAAGTCACGCCAGGAATCAGGTAATATTTCGAATCGTTCTAGGATGTACACCGTTTTCAGACAAGCGCTGCATCCGACGGCAGGTCTCCTAATGACTTGAACCAAAGTAAGTCAGGCCTGCTGCCGAACCGCAAAACATTCACTTAGCTCCAATCCCACGGGTATTTCAAAAAAATGCCAGAGGACAAAGAGAAAAACCAAAAACAAACAAACAAAAAATGCTGCGGGGCATATGAGTCCGCGGCATAGATGACACTTGTCACTCTTGAATACTTAGGACGACAATTTTCAGGTACATAAAGGCCGAAAAGGGATTTTTAATGCGCTTCATATGACGCAAAAGAACTTTTCTGGCATTTTCAAGGACCAAGATTCATATG
This sequence comes from Montipora capitata, assembly GCA_949126865.1. NCBI lineage: Eukaryota > Metazoa > Cnidaria > Anthozoa > Scleractinia > Acroporidae > Montipora > Montipora capitata. The sequence goes on along the minus strand of OX421447.1, from coordinate 60,703,969 downwards.
CCTTTTTTGAGGTCAAACGATACCCATGGAAATGTCCGGATACCCAAGGCTTCAATTCGATAGGTAACTGGGGCGTGTACGAGCTCTTCGCAAATAATCTGGGCTATTGTGGTCCCGATTCTACTG
>OX421447.1:60686343-60698843 GCA_949126865.1 Montipora capitata | reverse complement strand
GGCCGACAAAAGCCGTTGTGGACTGGAATTGACCGAGGCAGAAATCGATACTTTATTCGACAATGTTGTTGATCCTGGAGTTTTTAATAAAACAATTATTCTACTTGGGATTTCTGGATATATAATGATTGTAACCAAATCGAATTCACGACCTCCCGCATGGCAGCCCGGTGCTCAACCAACTGAGCCACCGGTGCGCGGTGCGTTCGATTGACCCTATTCCGCAATAAGAATACATAGAGTGATTTAAAACAGTATGTCTGGCGTTTTGAAGCAAGAAGGACAATAAAGATATGTTTAAAATAGCATTTTAACAGGTTTTTGACAATTTTAATTTGAATCTCCGTAAAAATGAAGGAATTCTAACGTGTATTCCAAACATTCCTATTCCGGAATATGGTTAATCGAGCGCACCCTAAATTTGGTCATTTTAAGAAGTAGTTTTGACGAGTACGGGAGGCATATGTCAAAAATGCATGCGGAACGTGCAGCACGATCATTTTGGTTCTTTCAACCAATAATATTACTGCTTTTTGGCGTTGGGTACGGCTACGGCAACGCTACAAAGCAAGAATGTTATTGGTTAAAGAAGGAAAAATGCTCGTACTGCGCGTGCAACACGAATTTCCGTGCATTTCTCTGTCGTACTCCACACAACAACGTGAAATCACCAAATTTTAGAGAAAATTAGCCGCGGCTTACATAAGACGCGAACACCCCGTATAAATGGTACAAAATCTACGTTCACGGCTTTCTCAAGCTGCGGCTTATCCTGGCCTGGGAGTTTATACTCGTATAAATAGTTCCTTTCGCGTATTATGTACGCCGCGGCTTATTTTCTCTCGTATAAACGGCCCTAATGAAATCGAATGAATTTCTCGCGATTTTTTTTCAGCGTTTTTGTCAGCTGTCGCGTCGCCAGTTCAGGGGTAGCTACACTTGCGCTTTTTATTTTATCGCGCGCTGGCGACGCGACAAATTTTGAAAAAATCGCTCGTGTAGCCGCGGCTTGAGGCTAGGGCGAAGGTTTTTATTACGGTGCATCCATGGCATTCTCCCATGGAGTATATACCAGGGCGAAAGTTACGTTGTGCCAAAAATCAAGGAAACGCGTTATTTAGCAAATTGTTTACCTATTAGCAACATGTCGAGTAACTTCTAAAACAAGATAGAGAGAAAAGTAAGAATAAGCGAATTTTCATTCTTGTAGGACAAGTAGAAGCCTTCCGTTTGATGTGCAGTGCCTAATAAATTGATAAATCTCTAATTTCTCAAACACGTGCACGTGCAAGACGAGATGGGTTTTGTTTAAATCAAAACGTTTCACCAGGAGGAAAAAGCCATAAACCAGGAAATAACCAGCAGGCCAGAGAGTCACTTTTATTAAACAACGTAAAAATTAAAAATGAAACCATTTAAATGGAGGAATAGCCGTACAATCTTGTAATATTTACAAAACTGAGAGACGAAAACAAAATGCTTGAAATAAGAAACTGTGAATGCATTCACAACGTAAGCAGAACTATTGTTTACATGAGAATAGTTATGATGCTTTTAAAGAGAACTAATCAACAAAAAATAAAATTCAATCTCCTTTAAAATTTGGGTTTTAATACAATGCTATGAAGATATGTCAAATAACATTTATTATTATTTTATATACATGTAAAATATATGCCTGGACCATTATATGAGTGCCTACACCAAGTAGTTACCAAAATATGGCAGTATTATGACGAGATTCTTGCTTGTTTGTGTATGTATCACACAGTGTCCCCTTCAACCTCAGAACTCCAACCAAGTGGTTAGCGTTCGTGTTAGCTCCAGTATCAAAAATACTCTTTTTTGTCCCTCCAAAATTTTGCATAAGCATTGTATTTAATTTTCTCTTGGGACTTACAATGGTCCCAAGACAAACTGGAAACAATACTTACGCAAAATTTTGGAGGGACAAACAAAGAGTATTATGGCATTTTTCATACTGGCTAATCCACGCAGGTTTTTTTTTTAACTTCTCATAAACTAAACTACAAGTATAAAGATGGCAACGGCATTCTTTTAAAGGGGGGAAGGAATTTCTTTTGGGTGTCTGCAATGCCAACAACAACGGGATACTTGCACAAAAAATGTAAACCCCAGACTCCAATTTTTCTGTTTTTCCATATTGGGTCTGCTTGGTCACATCATTGTAGTTCAGTGTAGTGTGGCGTATCACTTTGTGTGGCACCTAGTGTAGTGTTTATATTGAGTAGAAATTAAAAAAAACAAAAACAAAAAAACCAAAAAAACCATAATTCTCCTGACATACCGTAAATGTAAATGAATGACAAGGCTTCTATTCCACTGGCTTGAAGATAAATGAAATGTTTGTACATAATGCAAACAAACTGCTGACTTTTATAACGGTGAAACAATGATATCAATGTTTTTTGCTCAGTCACTGGTGAGTGAAAGAGAATGGTCTGGTTAAAAGCTCACTAAAAGATTTAAAACTATTTCAACTTAAAACACTAGATGATGCAAACGGATTGTACATTTTCAAAACGGTGCAGCAACAACATCAGTGTTAACTGCTTGGTTGCAAGACAAGAAAATTGTCTTGTTAAAAGCTCACTTACACTGTAAATACGGCAGTCAAATCTCAACATAAAGTGCACCTAAGAGTAAAAAAATTTTCGTTTCTAATTTCAATCTCTCCAGCAAAAGCAAACATATTTTACCATTTGTACCTCAAAATTTTGCTTTTTATGTGCCACGCAAGTTACGCAAAGTTAGCAAAACTGGCGATCATTTGGACCCACGACCGAGCTGTCAGAAGCATGGGTCTATTCTCGATTTTACGTCACAAACTGTTTTGCAATGCACAAACTCTTTGAAAACTTGAATGCAAAGCAGTTTGTGACATAAAATCAAGAATGGGCCCCATGCCTCTCACAGCATGGTCGTGGGTCCATATGACTGTGAGTTTTACTAACTTTGCATAACTTGTGCGACGCATGAAAAGCAAAATTTCGAGGTGAAAATTGTAAAATATGTTTTCTTTAGGTGGAAATAATGATCTTGGCAACGAAAAGTTTTCGCCTTTAGGTGCACTTTAATTCAAACAAAAGCAATAATTATAATCAATAACTATTTATCAATAACTCCTGCACGAGGAATAAAGGATAAAAGGAGCATTCCTATTAATGTAACGAGAACTAGAAAAGTAAATACTTTGAAAACTTCCCAATTTCCATCTGTTGTTCTGCTTAAAGGTTTTCCATTTGGATTATCTTCCTGGACTGGGGTTTCTTTGTTGACAGACTCTTGCTCAGTTGCCATGCAATTGATTGTTTTTATTATTTCTTTTTGCTTGTTTACTTCTTTCTTTGGTGACAAAGGACCTATAGGGTATAAAACGAAATGAAAAAGCAAAACAAAAATTTTAAGTGCCTATGTAGTCTGAGGGGTTTTCTTTTGTTTTGTTTTTTTTTTATAAAAGAAGGATGATATTGCCCAAAAAATTTCTTAGGGTGTATCAAAGCAATTATAAGTGTCCTGAAATTACTGTAAAATTCCAAAAATAAGCCCGGGGCTTATATTTTTCAAAGGCCCTTTTTGATGGACTTCTATTTGGAATTATACATTACAGCTGAAATTTCCAACAAGAGACATGCTTTTCAGAATTGACTGATCAGTCTGTGGCTGAAAAGACAAGAAGCACCTTCTGTAAGCAACAAAATAATAAATTAATTAATAATATTCTTGTAACAGGAATTGCCTACCTCCTTTCCGATGAATGACAACGTAATTATCCAGTATAGGAGTGGAGATTTTTGGATATTTGAGCTTGGTGAACTCTCCTTCAATATCTTCCTTTGGTTTAGACTGTGGGATAGCATTGAAAAATCACATAACTTACTTTTATCTTAATGGTCAAAGGAAGGAGGGCTTATGACTGTACCATCATGTACACATTTTAAAATGCAGGTTTTACCTTGGGTGTTCTTGCTCTGCGGGCTGGTGATGGTGACCTTGTTTTGGTAAATTGTTTTATAAGGTTGTGACATCCTTGCAAATTCTTTACTGGTTCCCACGAGTCTTCGTTTGGGTCAAATCCTTTCCATCTCACTAAATACTCAATCTTGCCATGTCTTTGCCTCTGGCCAATGATGCTCTCAACCTGCACATGCAATAAACACGTCATTCATTGTTGCTACCAAACACCAAAACAAAAGCTGTCATTGTTTTGACAGCCAGTAAACCTTTGTGTCATGAATAACGATATTCTGTTACATTATGGTGTCACAGTACAAGGCCTCATATGTCTAATCGCATCAATAGTCCATTTTACAGTTGTGTGCTTAGTTACCTGGCCTATGAATGAAAGTGAGGCTGGAGTTGATCATGCTTGGATAGGATCCTCACTGCTTTTCTCATGTAAGTTTTTAGTAATTAGCATGACAACAACATCATTAACATAAGAAAAGGAGGGAGGTCTGTAACATAACAAGGTCAACACCAGCCTCACTTGCATTTAAAGGCCAGGTAACTAAGCACACAACTGTAAAGAGGTCTATTAGCCAATCAAGTGCATTGAGTGTTGTATGATTTCCGCTACATAACATTTTAGATGAGGATTACACATGTGCTACAATCGGTGACAAAATTGTTGACACATTGACCTTTTCAACCCCCTATTCCGTTATTCCTTGCCAGGCTACCCAATTCCCCTCTCCCCTCAAACAATGTTGTATCGTAATTTCTGTGATCTCTGACTACAATCAGGCAACATTAAATGGGGGAGGGGGGTCTTTTGTAAAATTTATAATCACAATCTGGCAACTCATTTTGACGCGTATTGTAGACATCTGAATGATCGAACAAGACACATAATAAAACAGTAGCAGCAAACTCTTGATTTGTCTTCAGTGTTTACTAAGAATCACACAACTGTGGGTGCCACATTTAAGCTATCTAATATCTTTTAACGACCGTAAACTCAAACAAATCAACAAACAATGACAAATTGTTTGCGCTGGATCATGTAGATGTACGATGTAAAAGCCTAAATGTATTCAAAAATTATGTGGGACCCAAAGAATGAGACAGAAACAGCAAAACAACAAAATCTGTGAATCACTGACAGTAGTGTCTTCACAATTTCTTAAACCACTGGTAAAGAAAGATTCCTCACCTCAAACAATTCTCCTCCTCCTGACGAATCCATTTCTTTTTTGAGAGAGCGCGCCAAAACAAACGAATATTGCACGTGACTTGGAATTTCACTTGATGGGACACTTCATCAATAGTACATAACGAGATATTTGGGTAGAAACGCCTGACTGTCTTTGACGTGAATGAATTTCTAAGGAAGCGCGAAATCTTTAGACTGCAGACCTCAGAGGAGAAATTCGTGTATAGGATGAAGGAATGGAACTTGGACGAAATGCAAGAGCAAAACGCTCAAGAGAGAGGTTCCTAGACAATAACGAAGAGGCAGAATCTGCCCAAATTAAATTCAAGAGACTCTTAGGTGAGCTTATCTTACTAAAGGACCCCCACTTTAAATTATAGCACAAAAGTCGATTGAGAGAAACTGTACCTTAATTAAAATGGAAGACGAGCACCTATGTCGGTGTTGAAAGGCTACTTGCAATGTGGTTGACTCTGTTAGCTTATGAATTCACTTGTAAAACTTCAGTTAAATCGCCGCTATTGGTAAGATATCTGTTTACTGCTGAACAATCATTCTTTTGGACATTTAAATGTGTCAGTAATATAATAAATTATACTTAATGGGCCACTCCTAATAGGGGCTTTTTAGGGCCAATAAGGGGCTCATTGCCATGTGTGATGTCAGAGATCAGCACCACAGCCAGAGGTAATTAGCTGTGAGCCTATTTTACCGAGGAAGGAAAAGTGGATTACCCGGAGAAAAACTCTCGAGTCAGATTGAGATCGTCTGTAACTCAGCCCACATACTATCACAGAGGTGGAAGGTCGTGAGTTCAACTCCGGCCGGACCAACACTAAGGGTCTTTAAATAACTGAGGAGAAAGTGCTGCCTTTGTAATTACATCTGCAAATGGTTAGACTCTCTAGTCTTCTCGGATAAGGACGATAAGCCGGAGGTGCCGTCTCACAACCCTTCAATGTTTATAATCCTGTGGGACGTAAAAGAACCTGCACACTTGTCGTAAAGAGTAGGGCATGTAGTTCCCGGTGTTGTGGTCTGTCTTCTGTGGTGTATCATGGTTGGGAGGGTAAATGCTCGGAGATATTAGCTACACCAAGCTACTCTAAAAATCCGAGGGTAAATAAAGATATATGATGATATATGATGGTTCATGACCAATGCGCCAGCTGACTTTCAAATCAACACCAATCATAGTCGAACAAAATAATCCTTTGTTTAGGTGGCCAATTGTATAAAGAGAGTAGAGCTGGTACTACTTGTGGTGAAAGGCCTTCTTAAAATTTCTTGCCCCTTGATGCTTCTCAACTCTCCATAATAGGCCAAGTTCGATATATCAATATCCAGGCATGGCTGCAAGGCTTTATGGTCAAATTTCAGAGCTCAATTATCATCACTGTCATCATCATTGTTATTTTTATTGACAATTGATGTCCACAATATTCGCTTAGTAAAAATGACTAAAAATTCTTTAAAAAGTAAAAAAAAACCAGAATGTTTGTATCATTATTATTATTATTACTGCTTATTTGAAACCGTCAAAGAAGACTGTTGTTAGCTACCAAGATTAACCTGCTCTTGAAAAATTATTTTGATTCCTAACTAAATTTGAATTTTAATAAAATTGTTTCTTAGAAAGAACTCGTGCATCTCAGGGTCCAAGAGTTTGTGAGACAGTGGAAGAGGTGAAATACAGAGTTTTGAAACTAGTTGAGAATAACCTCAGTTTTGAGGGCATTTTAGAAGAGGTAAGTTTCCCAGAAAATTTTGGATCTTGTTAGACTAGCAGAGAAGTATTTTAGTATCTTTACACATTTGGATATTTCATACCGCATTTTACATTAATATTGTTTTGCAGAGTAAAGACACACATTCTTCAGATGTCTCACTCCAAGAATTGCAAAAGTTAGATGAATTTTCGGCTCTTTCTTCTTCTGGTGAGATTGATGCTTGATATTGATATTATCATGCATGCTTTTAACACATTACCTGTGGATTATTACACAGTATGTTCTCTGCTTGTTTTGTGTTTTAACTCAGTTTCTGTGTGAGACAGAATGGTTTTTTGTGTTTAGAGCACAGAGAGGAGTTACATGTAGCTAGGATGGTTTATTTGATCAGAATCAGGGACAATTCAAACTTCATTTTTCATAAAAAATAATAATTATTAATGGACAAGTACGTATTTATAAAAAAAATCATTACACAATTCTTTTGTTTCTTGTGCACACTTCAAACTTTTCTACACTGTAAGTGAATTTTGGCAGTGAGTGCAGCAGGATGGAGATAATGATAGAAAGGTAGAGAGTGGAAGGAGAGGTTGATAACTGTGACAGGAGAGATGAAATATCAGGGAAGATAAGATTGTGAAAATATTAGAATGTTGGAGCTAGGGTATGTGGGAGAAGAAAAAGTTTGAACAGGAAATAAACAGTAGGAAATGAAAGAATAAATTGAAAAATGGGTTAGAAAAACATTGAAAAGGAAGATGTAGAAAAAATTGGACAGAGTAGGAAGGAAATTAAAAAGATGATTGTGACAACTGCAAGAAGAGAAAATTGAAAATAAGAGAGTTGAGGAGGCAATGAAAGAGATGACTGTACAAACTGGAGAAAAATAGAATGGGAGAGGGAATGGAAAGGAAAGGGGTGGACAGTAGGAGATACAAAGTGGATGGCATTACCTTAAAAGACAAAAAAAACCTTCAAGATATTTGTCTCATTGTGCTTCAAAGATTGTCTCATTGCCACTGACAAACTTTAGAATCTCTGTTCCCCATACTCAGAAACCTTTAATGCTCTCACAACACTGAATGCTCTTGTTGAAAACCATTGAAGGACCAGTGAAAATCTCATATGCAATGAGATTGTTTGTCTAGGAATAAAGAAATAGTGACATTGGTAAGGGAAAGGAACGCTAATAGAATGAAATGAGTAAAACCATGAAGTTACGAGTATTTCCTCTGAACAGCAAGGATAAATAAATAGTTATTCGTAGCTTGACTGTGAATAGAATGTTTTTCTGGACATGACTTGAAAAGTACAGCTGAACGGGAGATTGTTATGTCCCCTGAACATGTGACAGGTACAGAAAGCGAAAAATGCATGTTTGACTTCTTCACTTATTGCACTGCTAATTTATTTTTTTCAGTGGAAAGTGTAGTCAACTTTCTAAGATGTCAGGCTGGTCAAGCATCCTGCCCATTGGACTTGCTGGCAGCTGAATTTCTTGGTTCCAGACTGGTTTCTCGTTTTAGCTCAAGCTGTGATCAACTATTGACCAAAGAACACTTGGTACATTATTTTGCATATTCACCTGGTAGCAATTCTTGCATTCCCTGGTAAAATCTTTTGATGTTTCACATCTTTTGTTTGTTCCATCATCTAATGTAAAGCTTAGAGCTGTTTGATTTTTCATTCTAGGATTCTGTACTTTGTATTGTGAATGTGATTAAATACATGCTTTCACAACAGTGTTTCAACAGAGTTTACTTTACAAGGCATTTGACTAAAAAGGTAGGAAACACAAATCAAGAAAGTTTCAATTGATAAAAACCAATTAAATTTTGATTAGTCTGATTAGTCAGTTAATAATCCAGTTTCTATTGAGCTCTTATATCCCTCACCCTCCCTCTCCTTCGCTGAGAAACTTTCACATTCTTTCATTGGGAAATCCGTGATATTAAACAACTTGTCACTCCACAAATCAGTGAGTTACAGTAGACTTTTAAGCAGATGGCCTGAGCTAAAGGGGTACTTGGGTCAAGTTTTGCTGGGCATGTGCCGCTGGCCTCTCAGAACCCCTACCCCTTTATAGTCTATTTTATGGCCAATTATAGAGGCCATCTTAGTCACTTTTGACTACAGCACTACAGGTCTTTCTGTAACAACTTTATTTTACCACAAATCTGTCCATTTTAAAATCCCACTAGCCAGAATAATTTTCTTACCCCCCAAATCCTGACAATTTGCGACCCCATTCTTAGTAACTGTCGGGAACTCTGTTGAAAATGAAACCCCATTATAGTCATACCAGTCATACCCAAAGTGGCATTAGGTATCACTGATGTTGTTCCGTTCATTGATCCCTAACATTCCTGATTACTCTTGCTGTAAACTAAGAGGCAAGCTTTCTGTATTACTAATAATATTACTTTGCATGCGGCCAAGTTACATGTATAGCACTGGTTTGGCATTGAGGGAGTATCGGAGAAGGCATGATCAGATGGGGTTGAGAGTGTATTGGGAGCTTTGTTGGAAATACTGTATGTTATAAAGCATGCTGATGTGTGGGATAAGGAGGTTCTGGATGAGGTTAAAGTGTCAAGGGATGGGAATGTGGAGATCTGGTTGGAATGAATAGGAGCATCAAAACTTGTTCACAGAAGATGGAACATAAGGATGTTCGTCGATTTCTCGGTGCCTTGGGACAGGAATGTTGTGACTAAAGAGGGTGGGAAAATCACCAACTGCTCTCTGGCGAAAGAAATCAGGAAGATCCATTGGCTGTCAACAAAGATTGTGCCACTTGTGGTTGGTGGTTGGTTGTGTGGGTGTGGTGTTTGGTCAGTTGGAAGGTTTTTGGAAAGATCTTGGGATTCCCTATACAGTCAAACCTTGATTATCTGGGCCTCGATTATCCGGATATTTCGATTATCCAGACTTGCTTCTCTGGTCCCAGTTTTTCATGCATATTAATAAGTCATATCTTATGATCCACAGCAAAACAATTTTCCTTCAAATTATGAGGTTAAAGTCCAGTTTGAATTGAATTCTTTTCGCTTCAAAACACAAATCTGTATTTGTTTCGTGCTCACTTGTGCCATAACTAATGCAGTGCAGTGCGTTTCACTGAGCTCTGACTGGCACATGCTCCATTAGCTCAATCTGCGTGATTTGAAGAACATGAAGTAGATTTGTGTCAAAACGAATTCATCATGTCCACAAAACGTAAGTGATCCATTCTTTCCATAAAAGATAAACAGTTAATTGTTTTGGAAAAAAAAAAAGAAAAACGAGAAAAAGGAACCAATTTGTCAACTGAGTATGGTGTTTGGAAACTGATTTACTTAAGCATTTTAGATGTAAAAAGGTTTTTGGATTATTTTAGGTAATTGTTACAGACTTTTAGCAGATGATTTTTGGGTAACCGTTGACAGTGTTTCCAACAGTGGTAAATTTGATTGTGTTTTAATTCCTGCTTGATTAAACTTTATTCTTCTCTAACTTTTTCAGTTTTGTTTTGTTCATCCCAGTCAGGAAGAGTCTGGATAATTGAGGTTCGACTGTAGTAATCCTCCAGAAGACGCTTAGTCTCTAATCCCCAGGTCTGGGACTGAGGCTAAGCAGTGTTTACGCTTTCAGAGTTTGAATACCTCTCCTTGTAGGTTATCTGCCTTATCTCAGTATCTCCTTCCATTGGGGTTAGCAGCCATATTATTACCATTGTTATTGTTATTATTGTTTAGTACATTAAAGTTATTCGGGAATGAGCTTGTTAGTCAGATAGTCACTCAGTTAGGCACCCAGTTGGGCAGTCGTATTTATAAGCAATGACTGTAATGTCACTGACGTTGCAAAGAAGTCCAGTTCAAATTTTGTCATTTGTACCAAAAACCATTCCTTTCTGTTGCTTTAAATTAGGGTTCTTGTATTCCTTTGGAAGTTGTGTGGTTGCTTCATAGGGATTGCATCATTTCATTTGATACTTACTTGGCATGGTACGTTCTTGATGTGTCTTACATGTATCTGCATGCATATAATCAACCCATAAAAATACCTGTTTGGGTTTATAATGTGGCGCATTTACTGGTATATTGTGTGTATTTGTATATTTTTTCAAAGATTGTCTTCACTTTCCCAAAATAGGTTGGTCTTTAACATTCTTTAAAATTGCATTTATTTAGGCTTTAAAACAAGGAGAATTTCCTCTGTGTGGGTCTAATTACTGACTGCTGATAGGGTATATCAGCTCCATTGATTTGATACCAGCCCTTGCAGTATGGCTGGGAGATATTGTGCCTCACTTTTACCTTTTTAAAACTCCACATGGAAATGTACTGTATTTACATTAAACAAACTTTGTTTTGACACTAATATGGAAAATCATTTTGCAAGTAAGGAAATTATTTTTGTCTTACTTTAGTTTTCAGTTTACATGTATGTTTGATTAAACAGATGATTACTGAAAGGGAAATGGCTTTAACGTCTTTAGTTCTATGCAGTACTTTTAATTCATTGTAGTTGCCTGCAGCACAAAGGAACTTCAAATGTCATATCAAATGGACTCATCTCTCTCTGCTCCTGCATGGTCAACCGTGATAAACAAGAGCAAATTTTGTCAGGTAAGGTGCCCAAAACATTCAAGGGATCATCTGAGATGGGCCTTGCACGCTTATCTAGCGGTCTGTGGACCAGATTTCTGACTTCAGGAATGGTACTGCAGTTTGAGTTTTGTCTCTTTCACTGTGTTGCAGTCTTAGAGAAGGTCATAATCTGAATCAGTTTGAACTCTCGAGGTTACTGGCATATACAGTGGCTGTGCAGTGACCAGTGCTCTCCTTTTGGAGTTAGACTATAAATCAAAGAAATTTAATGATAATTTATGATAGGGGAAAACTAGTCTAGAGTGCCCAGAGAAAAAGCTCTTGGAGCGGAGTAGAGAATAAACCAACTTACCCCATATAAAACTGTAAGAGCGATCTGTGCTCATAATTTTAAAAGGAAGGGGGGATTTTAATAAAACAGATCTAAAAAATGTTAAAAAACTAAAATTTCAGCCACCTTCTGCGACCTTCTTCAGAGAAATGTACTCAGCAAGTTGCGGAATGCAAATGTATTAGAAAAAGATGTCATTGTTCATTGCTCCTAAGGGAGGAAACCAGTGATGCGTACACCCTGAGGAATGGTGCTCTTTCATTGACAGAGTTTTTGTCGAGGAACGAATGCAATGACTCTAGAAAAAGCCTTTTGCTCTTGGTTTTTACACTTGTTTACAAAATGCTAATGGGAATATCAGCTCCGCGGTAAAACAGCATGCCGAAACCACTGGCCACGACATACACCCAAATTATGCGAGCATTTTGGAAAAAGGCATAAAAACCAAGAACAAAAGGCTTTTTCTAGAGTCGTTGCATTATTGTTCCTCGACAAAAATTCTGTCAATGAAAGAGCACCATTCCCCAGGGTATATGCATCACTGGTTTCCTCCCTTAGGAGCAACGAACAATGACATCTTTTTCTATATATTTGCATTGTGTAACTTGCTGATTACATTCCTCTGAACAAGGTCGCAGAAGGCGTTTTTTAGATCTGTTTTAACCCCT
>OX421447.1:60671343-60673843 GCA_949126865.1 Montipora capitata | reverse complement strand
CTTTGCATGTTCCAAGATGCTGTTAAAAATCTTACTTTCGCTGAGACACGTACTATTTAACATTGTCTAAATTACTACTGATTTCCTCGACCTGATCTTCTAGATTCCTGATGAATCTGATTCCAGATCTCAGCTAATTGATGTATTAAGCAAGTGAGTGTCCAAACGTGGCTTCTTTCCTGGTATTCCTGTCGTAAATAAATCATGGGGGGCTCCGTTTCAGTTTGTCCAACACATGGGACCGGGTGCTGAGGCGCTTTCCTAGTCGCATGTCACGTGATCTGTCCAGGTCACGTGACCTCCAGCATTAGCTGATGAAGGCCATGGTTTAGGGCCGAAACGTTCTCAATTAAGGTTTGAATTTTGGCCGTCAAAAAAGCCATAATATTATAATTTTTATGCCGAAGGAAAGCCAAGGTCTAAGCAAAACTTGAAAACTGTAAATATTGTGGAAACTAAACGGCCTGCGATTTAAGTTTCCAGTAATACAGGATTAGCTTAATCGAGCTTTAAACAACTGGGCCCAGGTGGTAATGCTGTGTAGTTGAAATCTATGATCGAGGAAGGTTTTCTCATTTTATAGTTGTACCTCTCGCAAGCCAGGCTTCTAGACCGGTACTTAACAAAATACCAGGGCTCAGTAGTTCAAAGCCCGGTCAAGCTAATCCTGGATTACTGGAAACTTAAATTGCAGTTTATTTTCCAGTGAAAAAAAGTTTCCACAAGATTTTTAGTCCTCAGTTTGACAGATTTTTTTTCTCTCCTTTCAGCATAAAATTACGATGTCAAGGTTTTGTTTTAACGAGCAAAATTCAAACCTGCGTTGGGAAAAGTGTTAATCGGATTTTGAACAAGCGGACCCAGGATTTAAAATGCAGTTTATGTTTTAAATTCGCAGGAGTGGCAAAATTCCCAAAAATATGCTTTCAGCCTACCAATCAGCTTGCGAGAAGATCGTCGCTGAGCAGATTGAAGGTATAAACATGTTCTTCGTGGAAGAAAGGGATACTCGAAAAGGGGCGTTCTTTTGGGTATTTGGCACAGGTTTACCACTTAATTTTCTAACAAGCGGATTAGCGGGATGAAGACTTGAAAGAAGACACTCTGTGATCCGAGAATGTCTTTTTTTATGAGAGCGCTTTATTTTACTACTTCCAATTTCAGGGGATATGGTAATAGAGACATTTAGCATCACGTTCACGCGAAACGGCTTGTCGTTTCACGTTTCACGTAAAATGCAGTGAAGCTTGTGTCTTCACGTTGACCAAAGGCAACACGGAATGGACTCTGTTAATCTCGAGAATTTACTTTAACAAAAAACAAAAACAAAAATTCGGAGTCTTTTTAAACATTGTTTGTAGAAAAAGACGCAATATAAAATGAAAATCCTAACCTTTCAAGTTTTGCGAGTTTCGATGAATCTGTATGTTTTGTGAGTCAACAGATAGACAAGATGAGTTCATGAAGCAAACTGCCGTAAGGAGTCAGTTTTGAACGATCTATAACCATGAAACCTAATTTTTCCTTGTTAGACTTACCGGGAAATGGTTTTGGGATTCTTTTCAAACGTTTTCCACAAACAACTTGCTATGTAGATGAAAAACGAGAAGAAAATTCCACGTATGCGGCAAACGCCGGTGAAATAGAGGATATTACATGGCCGCGCGGGGATACGAATTTTATCTTCGAGTGCTGCAAGTATCTCTCACGAGTGAGCGAAGCGAACGAGTGAGAGATACTTTCAGCACGAGAAGATAAAATTCGTATCCCCAAGCGGCCATGTAATGTTCTGTTTATTATGTAGATATTGATGAAATGCCTAGATTTAAAACAACTTGTTTTATTCAGTTTCGAAATGATGAAAAAGTGGTCACCAACCGCTAAAACACGCATGTTGTGTAACAAAACAAGATATGAAAGTTATGAAAAAGAAATCATGATAATGTCAAATTTTGCAATAAAAATGTTAATGTAGTAGAGAAGAATTATATTAAAGCACAAAAGTATCTTACACTGAAGAGAAAGCTCGCGTTTTATTGGCTAATCGTGTTGGTTACAATGACAACACCTATATCCTCACATGTGAAAGATAAAAATGATATGTTCACTGCGCGCGGTGAAGATATGATTTTTTAGTAAAAGGAGAAATCCTGGTATTTCATCAATATCTATATAATAAAATGCCTTCTTTCACGTAGAAACGGCAAGCGGCAACGCATTGTTCATCGTATAACTTTTCATTTTATTATTATTATTTTTTTTTATTTTTATTATTTTTTTTAAGTGAGTTCGTCTGATGATGAAGGGACCATCAGTGGAATGGAAAAACTCGCCAGTTCTTTGGAAAAGTTAACAAAACTCATCGCAAACTCAGTCAAATCCACAGACTCCTGCAAAGAATCAGGTATATATCTTACAGTTTTAAATTGCTTCCTAAAGTAACCAATGCCTGACAGATTCTCGGAAGAGATTACACATTTTTTATATGTCTGTCCAGATG
>OX421447.1:60658843-60663843 GCA_949126865.1 Montipora capitata | reverse complement strand
TTTATCAGTTTGAGTCGGTATATAAATGGAAATTGAAAAGTTTCAACGCATACAACAAACTGTTTCATGCAACGGCAAAATTATGGTGCCACATGAAGCACCAATAATTGCTTAACGAGCTGCTCTCATTGATGTGACGTAATACGTTACCATGACAACAAAGCAGCCATCTAAAAAACACATTTATTTTCAATTGAAAAATGTTAAGGTGGCTCTGAATCAGCTCCAGAGAATTTTTTACTTTGCAGAGAGTTTGACGTTAGCCTGCTTATTACTTTCCAGCAATAAAAAATCGCGACCATGGAGTTAGTTCATGAAAGGGTGTTTTTAGGTGGCTGTCTTGTTGCCATGGTGACCTATTACGTCGCATAAATAAATGTAACTTGTTAAGCAATTATTGGTGTTTCATTTAGTACCACAACATTGTAAAACAGTGTCAGTCGTAGAGATAATCCTCCTGCCATATTCCCCTCAATTTTTTAAACTGGTTTGAGCCACCTTAAAGTCTCTGTCACTTTTTACCAGATGTCACCCACCACTCAAACTACGAAACCCTTTGACTTCGACGTACTAGGGTTGTTCATTCCAACGTTGTTTCGGCCTCCAGAAGGCTAAGGGAACGAAGTTGACGTTGTTTGTTTTTTAGATTTTCCTCCTCTTTTTTGGAGCATGCGCAAGAGGCGTTTGGTACAGAGATCACAGAATTGAAAACCAATGTCGGACGTAAGTTTTGTGTTTTATAAATGCTTAAAATATTGCTAACAGGAAAACTTTAAGTGCCCTTTAGTTCTTGTTTTAGCTTCGTTTTGTAAGCGAGATGAAGTAACGCAAAAGCCTCTGTGGCTACGCAGATAACGACAACAACAATCTTCAATAACAAAATAAAATTACAAACACGGACTACCTGCAAATAGCACGGCTAATCAAGGAAGGTAGTATGAAAACATGTCACCTACAGGCATAAAATTTGCGTTACAAAAAAATTAAGTTAATCGCTGAAGCTATAGGATACTTGAAAGATAATATATCGAGAAAAGGGGGAAATGTGGAAGATTTATATCCTATTCATCTCACGTATTAAAAGTATTTGTTTGTTTGTTTGTTTATTTGTTTATTAGCATTACAATATGATCATAGTCCTAGGCGACCCGCAATTAGCGAAGCTATTCTGGGCGGGCCACCTTTCTTCATATTATTAAATAAAATCCCAAAGTACATACAAAATAAGAAATCAGTTAATTAGTTAATTAATTACACAGTTATCAACATACAAAGTTGAAATATGACTAATTACAATATAAAATGATTAGATTTGAGTTTAAATTTAGATTTATCAGAAAGTTACTTTAACTTTAACTAGCGGAGAGATGTTTGCAAATTTCGGTGCAGCGTAAATCAACATTCATCTCCTCAATTTCCATTAGTTTTAACAGCCGATTTTTGAGTTCAACATCTTAACGGGTTATACATCATGTTTCAATCGTGTATTTTTTTTCTTTCCGTAGAACATACGGCTTACTTATGTCCTGCAATGTTGAAAAAGGTGAGCTCGGCTGGGTTATTACTGGGTTTCCATTTGGCATGCTGTTTAGGTTTAAAAAAGTCGATTCTCCTTTATGCGATTTTTGTGAAAAGGAAAATCGAAAAAGTTGCGCAACAGGGTCTGTCCTGTCGTTCCCCTGCTAAGTATTGTCTTTGTGCCTAGAGTCTTCTGCGCGTATCTTTGGTGGGTTTGAGGGGTAATAGAAATGCGTAGATTTTATCCTGTTGACATAGTAGAACATTTAATGAACCTTCCATGGCGTCGAAGTCGATGTGCGTTTTAGTGGATCGTTTTAGTGGATCTTTAAAAAAATATACCCCTATGGAGATCAAGAATGGAACGACAATTCGATAAACAACACAAGCGATGAAAAATAAACATCTGGAATCTTCATAATGGACTTCGACAACAATTGCATCTTTTCATCGTCCATCGAGCAGTGATCTGTATTTGTAAACATTTTACTAAGTGTGCTGTTAAGTACAACACTGAAACCAAATGGCAAATTCTCTGGTAACTTTGTCTGGTTAGATTTGGGCTTAACAAACTCATCGAAGGAATCGAACACCTTGAATGCATCTGTGTTCATTCAAGTCCGATCTCTGTTGTCTGGCTATTTATATTCATTTTCAGTCAACTCTGCACAGTCTCCAGGTAAAAAAAAATGGAAATGTGACTAATTCTTGACAGACAAAAATTGTTTGAAAGAAAGCTTGTTCTCTATTTTATGCTTCATTATTCAAGAAAACCTGAGATTCTTCAGAAAAGGGTTTGATCCTGAAGTCCGGTGAGAAACTTAGTTGTTTAGTTGCGTGTGGTTTTTGACACGGAGTTTGTTGCTTGTTTGCACGCACGGAATTAAATAGGAAGGGTTTTTTGCCTCTAATAGCAAAAATGTTGTTTGTTTCAATAAAATTTTTGGCTGAAAAAGGTTTTTGTGAGATTGTCTTGTTGTGTAAATATTAGCTAATTTGTATGCGTGGGTTGAAATTTGATATGGGAGCAGTTTTCATAACGATGACAGGAATTCTTGCTGTTTAGTCATTCTGTTGTAAAAGTTAATTTGGGAAGCCAACAATATTTCTTTAAGCTCATCTACTGCGCATTTGGGTGAATTTTTACGTTCTTGACCAAATTTAATTTATGCAACAATTAAAAAAAAACTATTTTAAAAATAAATAGTGTTTCATTTCCGGACTGATGATTTGTTAGGGTGTTTGGGAATGAGTACTAAAATTTTAGAAGGACAAACACGTACCAAAGGCAACCCAGTTTACGCTCAAGGAGCGTCTAGTTATAAAGGCGATGTATACTCGTGTGCTATGTGAAGTAAATCAAAGTGCATTAACTGTTCATAATTGTTAACTGTTAACTGATTGCTCAAAGAAATTTACCGAACTAAATCCGTTCAATAAATATCAAATCAAAGCCAGTTTAGTGAAATGATTGTCACAGTGGTGATACCATTCGCCTTCCACCCACGTGCCTCAGATTCGGCTTCATTTGTAAGTGGAGTTTGTTTGCTCTCGACTCTGCTTCGAGTTTTTCTCTGGATACACCGCTTTTCCCCTCTCATCAAAATCAAACCAACGTTTGATTAAGACATGGTTTGCTTTAATTTGATCTTTTTTTACTTCAAGTCTCCTCTTGTACCACTGCACTTGCATGTGCTCTTGAGCCTTTCATACAATTTGCAACGGCGGGAAACATACGTGGAATTAAAGCAAACGCTCTTTGTCCACTAGTACGCAAACTGCAGGAAAAACTCCCCTTTCACTGTTCTTACGTACGTATTTTCTTTTGCGTTCCAGATGTTCTATCTTTTGCATCGTCTCAACATCTGCGAAGAAACCTGCTTCTACAAGCCGAAGCTTGAAGAAGGTAAATTCCCCAAACCAAAAGAATCTGTAACAGGTTTTTTTTTTTTTTAAGGGTTTCCTGTTTTGAGAAAACGACTTTCGGATAAGGGCTTAAATTTTCTATGCGTAGAGACGGAATCTTTGGCTTTGGTTCTCAGAGCGCTGTATTAAACTTGAAACTTGGGAAAAGCTGATAAATTGTGAATTTTCATATCAAATACTGTGCATGCATAGTTTATGACAGGACATGATGATTTTCTTGGATTTGCTTTTTGAATATTACAACAATGTAATGAAGGTTGAGATTTACTGTGAATCCAGTATTTTAGAGTAGTCATAATCAAAGAGGCTGTATGTTTATTTTGGCCAATCACAATGGAAGAAGACATTGAAATAAGCCAATTGTTATTCAGAGCAGAATATGTGCAGCCGGTGCCGAGCGCGGGAAAATGTGTGCGAGCAAGTCTTCGGACCCAGCGCGAGTCGCGCCTCATCCGAAGACCAAATTTTTGGGTTCATCACCAAACAACAGCGAATTTAGTACCTTGGACTCTATAACCCTGTAAAAGTTAGGGGCGTAAGAGAAGATGATACTCGACTGGAGTATCATACTCGCCAAGCAAGCGTGTCTGGCATTATAGGAGTTGCTAACGAACCCTTGAGTATTTTATTACCACAGGTAAGTAAATATTTTGGACATTCCATTGACGCTTTTATTGAAACAATTGACTTGTGTTTCTGTTAGATGTGATTAATGCAGCGAAGAATTTGGTTTCGATCCCGCAATTTCAGCTGTGGATGAAAAAAGGAGAAACGGTATGGTGACTGTTTTTTTTTAAGATTATTCCAAAATTCAGTACACGGAATATTCGGTTTACCTACTCTTTTTGGACTGAGTCAGTTGTCGGAATGAAGAGAATGGCATTGTATTTATTCTGCTCCAGATGTCAGAATGAACACTTGAATACGCGCATTCAGAGTCTTTGCAGGGTTGAAAAAAAGTGTTATTCATATTGGTGCTATTTTGGAAAAACTTGCTTAAAACATTGTTACTCCCAAACGTTCGGGACAGGAACTAGCGAAATAGTCCCAAAACGATGCGCTCTGATGTTATTCCGTTTCTCTTAGTAAAAGCTCGCTACATTTGTGTGAAAAGCAACAGAATTATATGACAAGAAGAGCTCGTTGTTTGGTGGAGCCATTTGCAAGACAAGTACCAAAATGAATCGATAACGCATTTCGTTGTCTCGGTAATGGACAATTTTTTAAAAGTAATTCGGGACTGAGTGTATGGAAGATACCCCACTGTTTGGTGTCTGTTTGCGCTTCGTATTCACCTGTTCATAGATGATTCACTACCCTTTTCCCAGAGGTTTTTCTTGAGCTGCGAGAGAGCCGCGATGCTGCGAAGACGAGTCGAGAAGCGGCGAAAAAGAGAAAAACTTCTGGTTACATTGGACTTGAATCTCACTGTCATGCAGACGCCAGGATCCAGCCTCAGGCTCGGATCGGTTGATATTTTTACAAACACGCAAGTCAATATGATTGGTTCGTTTGATTGGTAATACCTAGGGGACGTGTGATTGCTAAGTTGCCAT
>OX421447.1:60651343-60653843 GCA_949126865.1 Montipora capitata | reverse complement strand
TTCTTGATCAGTTTCATGCCAGACTGGCAAAGGTATATGCCTTTTAATCTGCATATCAAGCATCTTTTTAAAGAAAAGAAACATGAACGCACGCTGTACACCACATGTGTTCTGATTGCTTTATTCGGAGGTGATCATACTGTTTACCTCAATTTCGATGAATAATTTTTAATTACATCACAAGTGCCAAGGATAATGAATGATTGATAGTCAACCATGATCAAGTTTGAAATAACCATCTACCAGCGCGAGAGGAATCTTTTTTTTTTTTTTACTGAAACAAGGCACAAATAAGATATGTGTTCGAAAATGAGCAACACAATTGACGCATTCAATCACAGTTCATATATGCCATAAATTCTGGGCTTATCGAAAATATGGAGTCGTATTGCATTGCGATTGCATTTTAACTGTTGATACTGCAACATCCGCTCCTGTTGCCTTTCATCTGCATGATTCATCTACTTTGTCTTGTCGTTAATGTTAACACTTACCAGTGGTGTTCATGTGGACTTTTAGGTTTTTTTAGTTCAACAGTTCACTTTGTCAGCTCTCTCTCCCATTTCAACGTTGGTGTTTTCTATTTGTTAACAGATTCACTCTCAAATTGAAAAAAGTGAATCGAGAACATCCTTGAACAACGAGCTTCTTCAAGCAACGGAGATTGCGTCTTTTATGAAGTAAGACACTATTAAATAAAACAGCTTCTCGCCTTTGGAAAGATTGCTTTACGTTAAGTAGCCGAACGTGTTTCTATTTTGATTTGATTTATCGCGACTTGTAGAAAAAAACTGAGAAAACCCGATAGTCGATCGAAGACTACCGAGGCAACTTTATCGACACTCGACTAAAGTGATTTTTTTTAAAACTAAAACGTGTTTTTCTCTATACAGAATTGCTATGCGTCTTCCTACGTATTTACTTTTTACCGATTTGTCAGACGAAGTTCCGCATATCGAGGCAGTCAAACGTGTCGCAGTCTTTGTGAACTCTTATCTGGTAAGTTCAGAGAGCGCTGGTACTATATATATTGATAGGCATTGTCTTAAATACAATCGCGTGCTTTAGCTCTTGGTTAAAATGCTTGTTTTGAAGAGATGTGTTTTTTCGGTTCTGACTCGTGTATACTCGGAAAGATTCGAGTGCTCCTTTGGAGGAGTCGAACACCCGAGGGTAGTAATCGGAAGATCCTCGGTGCTACTCCTACCGGGGAGCACTCCCACTTTTTTCGAGTATCTCCTTGTCACTATCGAAAATGTACATCTCTTCACTTGTTTAACGGGTTAATAATCACTATCTTCACTGCAATGCTTTCGTTGCTTTGTAAGCCATTGATACATGACAGCAAATATCATGGCATTCTACCTCAGAACCGCTTGCAGTGTACCTTTAGTTTCTTAGACTGGTGTTTATGAATGGTCCAATATTTTATCTGCTTTTTTCGTTCTTACACAAGGAGTGCGTTACTTCAGCTCAAAAATGAGCACAAGTAACTGATAAAAAAATCCTCTTTCCTCCGAAACATAGCGAGCTTTGCAATAGACCCATATCACTCAATGTCCAAACCAAAGATTTTGCCCGTCGAACCTCTCATTCAGTGTGAAACTGGACGAGCAAAGACAATGCAAAGACAAAGTCTTTATTCCCCACGGACTTCAAAATGGCCGCCGAGTGATAAAGGTGAATTAGGAGAGCGTACGGCTTCACCGTTGACCTTAAACCACCTCTCATCACAAGTCTAGGACATTTTAGTGCATAATTTTCTCCACGTATGCAAACAACATGATGCAATTCTTTTTCGATTCAATCAGAGGCCTTACACGAGTGAAGGATGCTGTCTTCCATTTGATGTCACGCATTACATTTTTAAGGTGCGCCTTTTTTGTCCTCTTACACAAACAACTAAAAAGTTAACAATAGTAATGATTTCAATTAATTAATAATATTAATGATGATGATGATAAAGATGATATTGATAATACAGTCTGATAGCCTGTGTACAGCCACCCGCTCTCCTCTGTGATTTAACATTGTAATCGTGTTCAATATCACGTGATTTTTGTTATATCATTGAAACAACGAATTTTGATTGGCTTTTATTTTTTATTTCTCCTTACAAATAACTTCCGTTTACTCCAACAACACCGTGAAAGTTCGCGTGTACTTTGCGCATTGTAAAAAATACAGATAAAAATCTTTTCGATGGTCGAAGAGGTCTTACTTTTAAAGTACGAGCGGAATTGTTATCTACGGAATGTAAAGTGGAAATCGATTCTACGCGCATTTGTAGGAATTGTTTGTTAGCGTTGAAAGAAACGAAGGGCGCTCCTGACGAATCTTGGTGAATAGCCAGAGGCACCCAACGAGAATATACTTCAAAACCACTTAAACATAGCATTGTTAAACGTATTTTAGTATTTAAACGGTAGATATAGGCATATTTTTAACCCCTAACAATTTTTCATCTGTTCAGATTTCCTAGCTGAAAGTCTAGTGATCC
>OX421447.1:60601343-60646343 GCA_949126865.1 Montipora capitata | reverse complement strand
GTTTGGATTCTTAACTGTTGTTGTTGGTGTTGTTGTTCTGGGGGCGGGTTGCTCGAAGCCTGCTTAGCGCAAACCGTTGGTTAAGAGGTATCAAAACGTATAGGTTTCCATGGTATTTAACGCTGGTTAGTGCAACCCATGCTTCGAGCAATGCTACTCTGTTCTGTCGTTTCGTTGATTGTGTTCTTTGGCCCTGAAAAGCCCCATGGGGAGCGGTCAGTTAAGTGTGTATGTATGTAATGCATGGAGCGATTTTTTCTCTCTTTATTATGAGGAACGTAGTCGTCTTTTCGTTTGATTGAGCATTTCAACAACAGACCCCAACTAAAAAAAATACCCCATATAACATATTAATTTTTTTATCATGTTTATTAGATTGGTCATAGGCTACGATTTAATCTGCTGTCTCGAAATTTAAAGGACCTTAAAACCGCCTTAAATTGCATCGGAATAAAACTTTGGGCAAGTTTTCAGAGACCCAGCTGTCACGTGGCTAATCAAACCTTAAAATTTTATCCTTAAATTTAAAATTTGTAATTTTTCATTGTGTTCTTTTTAGAGCTGAGAATGCTGAAACTGTCTCTTTGAAAGAGCTTGAGAGTTTAGACGTTTGTGTGGTAGCAGCTTCTATTGCTCTGAGCCTCCGCAAAATAAAGAAGTAAGGATATTTCTTTCGTTATTTTTTCTTCTCTCCTTACATTTTAACTTTATTACATGTAGTAATAATAAACTAGCAATAGTTTTCACGACATTTGCCCCCGCCTAAGATAATATGGATGGCAGTTGATGTGTTTTCCAATTAATATGTGTTGCACATTGTGAGGTCTTCATATGATGCTACATGTAATTATTTAGGTAAATGAAAGTGAAACTGAGGTGCAAGTAAAGGATGAACAACAACAAACAGCATTTATTTTCAATTTCCATCAACGTTTACTTGATACACTATCAGTTAAAAAGCAATTTACATAATTATGAAAATTCCTTGAAAATATGATAGTAAAACAGGAGCAGGAACATTAATAGCCCTTATTCACGATAGCCGCCATGTTGGTTTTCAAATTGTCATGTAAATTAGCCATGTTTTATGCTGGGAGGCAAACATTGGAATAAAGGCAAATTGCGGAAAATCGGCTCGTCGAAATATTGAATTAACATTGCTAAAAGTACATTTTAGAATTTAGAATTAAGTACCTTTTATAATAATTTTATATCTTTTGATTACCTCCGACATTTTGACTTTCTACTTCGTTATCTGCTCATTTTTCACTAAAAAAACATCGAAGTAACTTGAGTAAGCATTCTATTTTACTACTTAGGTGATAAACATTCAATGAACGTAAAACAAATCATCTGTGTGGCTAAGATGTTCGTTGTAACCTTTCGAACTTGCGTTGTTTGCCCCCTCAGAAGTGTGTAGCTAATTTGCTTGATAAAGGCAAATCCAACATGGCGGCTATCGTGAATAAGGTCTGTTAGAAGGCAACATTTCGTCGTCATCTTTTTGATCCACGTGGTTCTTTACACGGTACCTTGAAATACCATAAAATAGCAAAGCAAAAAGATGTATTTTTAGCTTTGACTTCTTGATCCCAAGAGTGAACGGTAACGAGTTTTAATTCACGACCCTTAACAAAACTCAGTGATACATTAACACGGAAAGACAACATCAACGTCAATAACAATTTCGACTTGGTTTTCAGGTGGTTTGAAGACTGATGAATGTAACTTACGAAGTTACCATTTAAATTAGCCAATATCAAAAATACCATAATGCTCTTTGCTTGTCCCTCCAAAATTTTGCGTAAGCATTGCTTTTATTTTCCCTTGGGACTTACAATGGCCCCAAGAGAAACTGGAAACAATGCTTTGGCAAAATTCCGGAGGGACAAACAAAGTGTATTGTGATATTTTTTATATTGGCAAATTCTGATGAAGAGACAAGTACTAGTCTCATAACGTTGAGTCTTGAATCGGAACTCTGTAAGTTCCATTCAAAATTCTCCAAATCAGAGTAACATCGAACCATTGTCAAACTGTCCCCAGTTGTTTAAAAGGTACATAACGCTATCCACCGGATAAATCACTATTTATTGGATAGGTTTCGCTACGACTTATCCGGCGGATAGCGCTATATATCGTTTGAACAACTGGAGTTGCCCCGTCAACCTAAATCTACCTAACCACACTTTATTTAGACTGGGTAAACCGCAATTACACCGAGTAATTTTCATGTAGGCCCTGCGTTAAAAAAAAATGCAGCAGTTAAGGGGTATACTGACGGTAAAAAAGTCAACAGTGAAAGAGTTAATTAATAAGGGATAGGATGAGAAGAAGTTTCCGGTTACTTGTGCAACCACTCTCTACACTGAGCAACAACAAAAATTCATTGATGACAGTTGGTGTTGTTCACTGTCGTTGACATGGTTTTCTGGAGTCTCATTTCAACATAATATTTTTTCTTTTTTATATTTAGGACATTAATGGCACTTTTTCAAGAGGAAATGAAGTTCCACAGAGTTTTTATCCAAAAAGTGTGTAGATATATACATATTCGAATCAAAACTACATTCTATGCATTACTGCAGTGCGGCTTTTTCGTTAAAACGCTCTTCTTGGAGATCTTTGGAACTGTTATTACAAAAACAATTGGCGGGGCTTATCGCTAACTCTCCTTGCAGTTAGGGGAATGGATTTCCAGAGCGTGGCTCAACGAGATCGGGCCGGAAGTAGTGTAAGGCGGTATACAGACCACGTATGATTCCGAAACTCATACAACACCGCAGTCGGGTGTACCCGAATACCCGAGGGCGTACATCGACGGGGATGAGAGAGTTTATAGGGAGCTTTAGCAACGACAACGGCGACGGCAACGAGAACGTCACAAATGTGCATATTTAGTGGGCAAAAACAATAGCTTTGCCCGCCCTGCACGTGCGTTTTTCATTTTTGTCCATTTCTTTGCCGTCGTCAGCAAAGCAACAACGTGAAATTACCAAATTTGAAGTGTTAAGGCCGGGACATACTAGGCGATAAGTCGCTGCGACACGTCGCGGGGACAAGTCGCCGCAACAAATCGCCTTGTGTGACACGGTTAATTTCATGAAAATCATTGTCGCTGCGGCAGAATTTTGTCGCCGCGATCAGTCGCACGAATTCAAACCAGTTTGAATTCGTGTGACTAGTCGCAGCGACAAAATTAGCGAAAGCAGCGTTGTCGCATCGTGTGTACACTTCCCGCAACAAGTCGCTGCGACAAAATATAAATGAACCAATGAGAGAGCGTCATATAGTCAGCCATATTGAATTAGAAAACTAGTTCACATCCGCCCTCATACGAGATCACTGCGTGTGCTCCGAACAGGCGTCGTGTCGCAGTGACTTGTTTTGCAAGTAGTACACACGGATCAACTTGTCGCAGAGACATGTCGCTGCGACTTGTCGCCTAGTGTGTCCCGGCCTTTATGGAGAACGTCAGCACCTGGAGATAAATTTTCATTTTTCTCCCCTAAATTAAGCGCCGCTCGTAACGGTTTCATTCCTGAGGGACTGAAACACCTTTGTCATATTAAAAGGCTTGGAATAGTCGCGAAGTGATCGCAATAACGTGAATTTATGTTTTTACATGACGTTCTCGTTGCCGTTCCCGTCGTCGTTGCTAAAGCTCCCTTATGAAACGATGACGGCTACGGCAACGACAACGCCACAAAACAATAATATCCTTGGTTAAGGCCGGGACACACTAGGCGATAAGTCGCTGCGACACGTCGCGGGGACAAGTCGCCGGGACAAGTCGCCGCAACAAATCGCCTTGTGTGACACGGTTAATTTCATGAAAATCATTGTCGCTGCGGCAGAATTTTGTCGCTGCGATCAGTCGCACGAATTCAAACCAGTTTGAATTCGTGCGACTTATCGCAGCGACAAAATTAGCGAAAGCAGCGTTGTCGCATCGTGTGTACACTTCCGGCAACAAGTCGTTGCGACAAAATATAAATGAACCAATGAGAGAGCGTCATATGGTCAGCCATATTGAATTAGAAAACTAGTTCACATTCCGCCTCATACGAGATCACTGCGTGTGCACCGAACAGGCGTCGTGTCGCGGCGACTTGTTTTGCAAGTAGTACACATGGATCAACTTGTCGCAGAGACATGTCGCTGCGACTTGTCGCCTAGTGTGTCCCGGCCTTTAAAAGAGAAAGAATCATCGTGCTGCACGTGCAGCACGTGTTTTGCGGTGCGCTGCATAGCAACGACGTGAAATCACCAAATTTGTGGTTTTGACGGCAACGTAGGCAAGCAAACATGAACCTTTCATTCTCTATTTTTACTCTAAACGGGTTGTACCCAAGTTATTGTTACGATACTTCGTCCACATTATACAGCGTGAACGAGATGGGATAATTTAGAAAGACTTGTAAGTTGTATTTTGAAGTGACGTTCCGTCGGAGATCGTAAAGTCCAATTTATCCGGGCCCGTCCATCCGTCTTAAAATTTATCATTAAAGAGGCCTTGAGAGACACGAAACTAAAGCTGATCAAAAGTTTTCGGATGGCTTCCTTACGTCCCCTTTTTAGGCAGCGACAAAATTAGCGAAAGCAGCGTTGTCGCATCGTGTGTACACTTCCGGCAACAAGTCGTTGCGACAAAATATAAATGAACCAATGAGAGAGCGTCATATGGTCAGCCATATTGAATTAGAAAACTAGTTCACATTCCGCCTCATACGAGATCACTGCGTGTGCACCGAACAGGCGTCGTGTCGCGGCGACTTGTTTTGCAAGTAGTACACATGGATCAACTTGTCGCAGAGACATGTCGCTGCGACTTGTCGCCTAGTGTGTCCCGGCCTTTAAAAGAGAAAGAATCATCGTGCTGCACGTGCAGCACGTGTTTTGCGGTGCGCTGCATAGCAACGACGTGAAATCACCAAATTTGTGGTTTTGACGGCAACGTAGGCAAGCAAACATGTACCTTTCATTCTCTATTTTTACTCTAAACGGGTTGTACCCAAGTTATTGTTACGATACTTCGTCCACATTATACAGCGTGAACGAGATGGGATAATTTAGAAAGACTTGTAAGTTGTATTTTGAAGTGACGTTCCGTCGGAGATCGTAAAGTCCAATTTATCCGGGCC
This sequence comes from Montipora capitata, assembly GCA_949126865.1. Classification (NCBI taxonomy): domain Eukaryota; kingdom Metazoa; phylum Cnidaria; class Anthozoa; order Scleractinia; family Acroporidae; genus Montipora; species Montipora capitata. The sequence goes on along the minus strand of OX421447.1, from coordinate 60,641,199 downwards.
CGTCCATCCGTCTTAAAATTTATCATTAAAGAGGCCTTGAGAGACACGAAACTAAAGCTGATCAAAAGTTTTCGGATGGCTTCCTTACGTCCCCTTTTTAGGCCCCATACACGAAATTTTGGTTGGTAACCGATGACACGGAAATTACTTGCTTTTTTCTTGTCTTATAGTTGGTCGTCTGTTTATTCGACTGTCTCATTGCTGAGTTTTCGCAAATGCTTATTCGTGGGCAAGAGGTGAAAAACATTTTTCTTCTCTCGTTTGAGATTTTAATTTGCTAATTGCACAAATCTTAGTATTCCATGACTGACTTGCAAAAGAGTTAACCAATCTTTTTATTGGTGATTTTACAGATAAGAGAAGATTCAGTGCTCCAAGACGTCGCCTGGGTAAGAATTTATGGTTGAATTGTTTGTGTAGCTCTGCGTGCTTATATAACTTAAACCATTCAATGGTCGATATGTAACGTCGTCCAAACTGCTATTTCTCTGTTTTTCTACAGAAACTGATCCGACATTTTCCATGCACGTTACTGGTGTTTAAACGTGGTAAGGTTTCTTTTTCCGAAGCAGACTGAACTCTATTTGAGGTTTGTACCTTGCACTGAGTTGCATTTACATGCACCGAATTTGAATGCTGACTTAAAGCGTGTTGTGCATGCTAAATACGACTTTGGAATCAATCTAAGTTACTCTTAACAGCTTTCTTGTTTCCCTATGCACTGCTTTGAGGACATGGCATAAATTCTTAGAGTATTTAGAGAGAACACGCTTTGCACTTCCGGCGAACGGGACGAATCGTTTTGCTGAAATTTGGTGATTGCCTAGTATTGAAACCTATTTCATTTAGGGCATTTTTTTCGTGTTAGCCATCATTATTGAGAAAATAAAAAATAAAAAAATAAAAATTGAAAATGTCTGGATGAAGAAGAATTTCAGTGTTTTATGCGAGGAAGCAACTTGTCGTTTGCCCCATGTGCCGTAAACGGCAAAAGCACTTTCGAACTTTTAATAAGTTATCACTTTGTAGACCCCCACACGTTTGCTTTTTCCTTTGAAAACATATACCCTTATGCGTTGTCGTGTAATACAATTAGGGAGCTTTAGCAAAGACAACGGCGACGGCAACGAGAACGTCACAAATTTGCATATTTAGAGGGAAAAAACAATAGCTTTGCACGCTCTGCACGTGCATTTTTCATTTTTGTCCATTTCTTTGCCGTCGTCAGCAAAAAACCCAACGTGAACTCGCCAAATTTGAGGTTTTATGGAGAACGTCGGCACTTGGAGATAAATTTTCATTCTCTCCCCTAAATTAAGCTCCACTCATAACGGTTTCATTCCTGAGGGACTGCCACACCTTTGTCTTATTAAAAAGCTTGGAATAATCGCAAAGTGATTGCAATAACACGAATTTATATTTTGAGATGACGTTCTCGTTGCCGTTCCCGTCGTCGTTGCTAAAGCTCCCTGTTAAAACTTTTTCAACGAACGATTTTTCAATCGTGGTCACCCGTTGTCAATCGTGTGTAATTTTAGAAAAGTTTTTGCCTGTCATCCACACTACATCGCCGATAAAAACAGAGACTTTAGAAAACGGTTTCCGAAGTGGAGACTTTTGAAAAACCACAGACCTTTAAAACCATAACACAAGGTCGTAGAAAACTGTGGAAAATGCTCTAGTGTCAGTATCGATAGGTAAAAACGATGACATAAAAAGCGTGGAAAAGTTTTGAAAACACTTGTTTTGACATCGATGTTTGGCGTCGTAGTGTGTTTCTTCGCGTCAAGGGCCCGTTTCTCGAAAGTCCCGAAACCTTTTCGGGCCCGAAAAGCCATTTGTAAAACTGGCAACCGCTTATTTTGGAAGGCCGATCTTTTAACATGTTTTCAAGGTAACAAAAAGCAAACTGACTGTGACGACTTAAATCCTCTCCGTTCTTGAGATAAAAGGGGAATTGTGACACCCGAAAATGGCCCGTAAAGTTTCGGGACTTTCGAGAAACGGGCCCCAGGTCCGAACTTACATTGTTTTTCCTTTTTGTAGACGGAATGTCCGAACCCGAAGAAGAATTTCAGCGTATGAGGTGCGACATTCACTTTTTTTTTTTCGATTTTCGTTCAATTGCCTTTGCATTCTTTTTCTTCCTTTAATCAGAAACCCTTAACTCAGAAGTCTTGATCTCTCCCAAGTTATTTGTCCCTGGCCCATCAGTGGTCTATATTATTACATCTCTCAGATAGTGCGCGTGTTGTGGTTGTCTAAAATAGCGGGCTGTATTCTACAATACCGCCATAATAGGCCATTTCCGAGTTCATGTCTGCCTCCTCTTCAAAGTGAGTCTAAGTGCGAAGTTTTTGTGATGATAATTAGTTCTACTTTACATATGAATGAAAACTAATTTTCATAAGAAAAACTTCGCACTTAGACTCGCTTTGATGAGGAGGCAGACATGAACTCGGAAATGGTCTATTTGGCGGTACCCGTATTCTAAATTTAAATAAATACCTCTTACTAACCGAGTTCAAGTTCCGCACTGTAAGTTACAGACCGAGTTTTTCCGTTGATTTATGGCCCAAGCGCGAATAAAGAAAGAAATCAACGGGAAAAAACGACGACCCGTAACTTTCAGTATGGACCGAGAAAACTAATCTCTGAGGTAAACAGATTGGACATTAGAGCGGTTTTCAAATGAGTGTCGTAAAACCAAAACCAAACTAATTACTTTGGCCATTCAAAAGGACGGAGACAATCCAGTAAACCAATTAAAACTCGAAGTAATTACACGTAGCCGACACAAAGCGCGGGAAAATGTGCACGCACCAGCCACGATTGGTTTTGGTTTCACTTCTGATTGGTTGAAAATTAAAAGTGGCGCGAGAACTTTGAACCAATCACTGAGTGAAGTAATGCAAAACCAAAGTAATTCGCTAATTTTTTTCGCTAATTACTTTCAACACTCAATTGAAAACTGCTTTGTGACTGCAACGCCTCTGATTGATCTGCAATCAAGTAACCGCGTGAGGGCTGGCTCCATTCTCGTCACCAGAGCCTCGGATATGACCCGAGGCTCTGGTAAACTCTATGCGCCGATCAGAGACGCTTTTTATTATTCTTAACGAAAACCAATGAGAAGACACTTTGTTTCAAGGTTCCCCAGAGCTCTTCTCTCCCTCAGTCAAGAGAAGAGATCTGGGGTTGAGATAGGGCTGGCTCGTGCTAATACCAAAAACTGATGGGCGCATTCCATCGCAGATCGAGACTTCTGCTTTAATTTACTTTGTCGTCACAAAATGTCTCCGGCATCTTAATTTGAACTTATCTTTTCTTGCCTTAAGATCGTTACTTCTCAAAGATCAGTCCCTGAGATTATACCCAGCTGTTTTCTTCAGGTTGGTTATTTCGCTTTTGTTACAGTGCGTGTTGTTATGGGCGCTTTCCATCCAGTTAGAGTTTCTGGAAATTTCATACATACTACGTTGTCATATTTAGCACAAGAATAATATTTTCCAATGAGCCGCTAATACAGAAAAACGGAAAACAAAAGGAGCTGCTTATTTTCAATTTTGCTAAGAAATCTTTGAATGAAAGGTATTAATAACCAAATAACTGGCTGAATCAAAAAAACTACTTATTGTAGCTAATTAGTCGTTGGATATAAAAGCTACTTATGATTTCTATTGTGAGTCAAATGGAACGGTCTGTCTCAGCTCAGTGAGACCGTAGTCTCTCTCTTTCTTTCTATTTGACCAAAGTGTTGTTTTCACTGTCACGCGCTCACAACAAGCCACGTCAGTATCCCTGATTGGCGTTGAAACACATTCATTGGCTCTGGCTCGTGGAATTTGCGAAATCTCAAACAGAACTTTCGTTGAATGGAAAACGCTATTGGAATATTGCCTCTCCTTGCCACCTTCTTCACCGGTCCCCAGATTTTGAGTCAGTTGAGTTATATACGGTCCTGTAACTGATGTTACGTAAAGTTATTGAATATTATGAGACTATTTGTGAATCAAAATAATGAGTTTTTTTTTGTCCATTCTTCAGTTTGTTTTCAAACATGCCGAGAGAGTCCTTAAAAGAGGTAAAGATGCTACTTATTGTTTGTATTTATGTGCATAGTTCGTGTAGTTAGATAGTCTAACTAATCTCAGGGTGCAAAACGGCATTTTGTCTCCCGTCATTTTAAGGCCTTGATCGGTCTGGCTGGAGACTTCTGATCGTAGTTTTCTTGATACGCTATCACGAAAATATGCAAATAAGATTGATACATTACTCTTTGTTTATGTTTATCAAAATTACTGAATTCTGATCGGCTGAGACGGAGGGCATTTTTTCTTAATCACGATGGCACTTTTGGTAATCAAGAGGGTATGATTACTTGATCCTGATTGGTTAACAGTTGCTTATCCAGAGCAAGCGAAGTTACGAGAGAATCTTCTTCCAGATTCTGACTGTGATTAAACTGCTTTTTTCCACGTGTAAAATTCAGTTTGATTGAATGTAGCTATATTTCTGTCGACAGCATCGATTTATTGAATTGAACTCCGAATGAAAACATGTAAAGTTGATCGTCATTTGTTGCGGCATTGAACGGCATTTTCCTCCATAATTTTGCCCTTTATGTGATAAACATGTGATCGCAATGTGCCCTCGTGCAATTAAGGATTAATTTCACTTGTATTTTCAAAGTTTTAGAAATTGTACAAATTTTGTGAAAACCTTTAAAATACGCGTGAAATGAATCCTTAATTGCCCTCGGGCCCATGTGATTACGTATACTAACCCATATCAATTGTCTACATTAGAAACAGCTATCTACACTGTCTACAGTAGGGACAGTCAGGTGATCTGGTGACGTAATTTGGAGGACTGGGAAGAAACATTTTAACGCCGTATCCCACAAACGCGCGCGGCCTTAGGTCTTGTTTCCAAATTTCCTGCAGTATTTCCATCGCCAAAACTCAACAGACTATTCCGTGTCTCCAACATCTCCTGTTACAGAATGAACATTCACTTGGAACCGACGAGATCTAACCTCGCCTTTGCAATGTTGAATTCGAAAATAACATTCAAGGCCGCGCGCGGTTGTGGGATACGGCGTTTAAAATTTTCTTCCCAGTCCTCTGAATTACGTCACCAGATCACCTGGAGGTAACTAAAACTGTCCACACGAGGAACAGCTATCTACACTGTCTACACGAGGAAAATCTATCTACACTGTCTACAGTAGGGACAGGTATCTACTCTGCCTAGAGTAGAAACAAGTGTCTACACTGCGTATCATGAAATTACGACCGGACCTCCCTTTTCTTCCATCTGAGGCAACTGGTCTGCCGTCACCAACATGTTTCATGATTATTTTTTTGTTCAGTTGACAAAAGGAAAATAACAGGGAAAATTGGGTGCTTCATGCTTGGTCTTTTTTGTCTTTTTTGTAGATTTTTATGATGGTCGGGTTCCTTGAGCTTACTCTGAGCATGTACAGTTCATTTGTTTATCTTCGAAAAGAGTGTCTGGATGGAGTAGTAAATAAAACCGCTGCATGTTCGGTGAGTAAGCAAACATCAGCTCCCCTGTCGATCTTTGTTTGTAAACCCTCCCTTTTCCCCATAATTAGCTCATTTTCTGTGGCCAATTCCCCCTGCGACGTAAGCTTAGACACAAGCAACATACCCAGACACGTTACTTTGTCGTTAATTTCTCGTCTTCTCAAAACGTACTTATAATCAAGATGCCACTAACGATGCGTATGTTGCTTATGTAACTCGTTACTTGCCTCGCCAGTGAAAGCCAGTTTTTATTACCTGCCTATCCGCACCCATCCCCCCTCCCCTCTGGAACGGGAAATTATGTGGGGTTTATTGTTCCCCCTAATATTTCCTACAACGAAATCCGGTCTATTTCCCCACTTAAATGGAACTAAGCAACAAGGCAACAGTGATCTAATCTGGAGGTCATGGGTTTGATTTCCACCCTGGCCAGAGTTTTTTTCCCTTTTGTGGGCCCATTTCTACGTCTAGGACTGGCTGATGCTGATATTGATTCAAAGGGTTAATAAGCACTACTTTAGCGGGAGTTTTCAAGCAAGCAACCGTGGACAATAATCCTTCCGGTGTACGTTGGAGCTACTGGCTTGATCTGATCGGTGTAATTACAAGTTGAACAAGTAAATATTTTGAGCAAGAACCGATGCAACGTAGATGTACAGGCGATATTTCGGCCGGCCAAACCAGCCTTCTGCAGCTCTCATTGTATCTGAAGAAGGCTGGTTTGTCCAACCGAAATATAGTACATTATGAAATCAAATAGGTTGTATCGGTTTTTGCTCGAAATATTTAGTACCGCAACTTGCACTCTTTGGAAGCAAAACGCAAACCATTAAATATAAGATAATGTTAAGGTAAAAATTCAAACGAAACATAACACTGATGACATGGTAAAAACCTCAAATTGGTACGAGACAACCACATTAGCTGTTACAAAAGGTAACTCTGCGTGAAGGCGCATGCGAATATAAGACTCTAACCGCTGGACTACGCTTGTGAGGCACACTGAGGATCCCGAGTCTGATAGATTTTTATACGAGTTGTGTAGCAATCCAAAGCTTAGCACCTCTTTAGTCTCTTAAGTTGAGAAGTTTGTTCACGCAGGAGGATCTAAATTGGAACAGTGATCACTCTTTTTGGATCCATGACGTAAAAATTGCTTAATTTTTTGTTCTTATTTCTTAGCCTCTTCACTTGGATTTTTGTCGTCAAGTTTCCGTGTTTGTTCGCGATTGTGTACTATCTTCACCTCCGGAAACTCTAGGGAACTTGTCCCAGGTAAAACTTTGTCCAAAGTCAATATTCAGCTTGAAAAGCTTTTAGGGGTTGATGTTGTCTGCCTTCAAAGAGTTTAGATGTAGTTACAATTTCAGGGAGATTTCCGGGGGGAAAAAAAACAAGTTCAGTCATAACTGTAGTTCACGAAACTCAATACAAGAGTCATCATATTTGTTGACTGTTCTTCGGAACATCAGCTGTCCGAAAAGCTTCTTCTTTTACGCAGTGTCGTGAATTGCAGGGGAAATGAACTCGGTGTGTTGACTTAAGGATTTGTTAAAGAGACCGAATTTCAGTGAAATGTTTAGATCATTGCTTGTTAAAAAGATACAATATTTACCTTCCATTTTCTTTCAATTTAATTTTAGGACGTTCTCATGTCATGTACCTCGGAGCTGCGTCAGTTTCTTCAAAGTCGAATGTCAAGATTCCAAGAAACATAGCAGGGAAAGAGTAGCAAGGAATTAATTGTAAAATGAAAAAGATACTCAAGCTGTTGAACTTTGTTTGGGTCATTAATAAAGTTGTGAATAAAAAAACAGTGGAGTTCAGTCGTACAAGTTTGTTTGTTTGTCGTTTAAATTGTTACATTAGAAAGTTCTCTTTACGCAGAGCTGGAAAATGGAACGTTAACTTTTTCTTGGGGAACAAGCTTCCAAAAGAGATGATTTCAGTGAACATGGCTACTGGATCAGGGAAGACAGGGTGCCCAGTGTTTGAATCTGGGTTCCAATCCGAATTAGATGGGTTCTGGAGACCGTTAATCGAACGTTCCGAAACTTTACGGGCTATTTTCAGGTGTCACAATTCCCTTTGGATCTCAAGAAAGGAGAGGATTTAAGTCGTCAAACTTCACAGTCATTTTTCCTTTTGTTTCCTTGAAAACATGTTAAAAGATTGGCTTTCCAAAACAAGCGGTTGGCAGTTTCACAAATGGTTTCTCGTGCCTGAAAAGTTTTCGGAACTTTCGAGAAACGGGCCCCTGGCCACTTGACTTGCTCGATTTGTTCTCTCGTTTCCTAATTCAACTCCAGCACGATGCTTTGAAAAGAATGCTTTTGGAGGGATTCGCTCGTGAGTTGGCTATTCAATTCATAAAAGACCTTTCTATTCAATTTAGAAGAGACACTGCTTTGAAACGGTATATCACCATTAAAAGATGTTCGATTGTATTACGCTTTGCTGTTGCAGTACAAAAGTGTATAACCTTGTCGTTGCGTACACTGCTTTGACCGTCTTACATACCAAGGTCAATAGGTAAGAGTTGAGAAGACACACAGAGGCGTGGAGCATCTGGTATCTAAAGGTTGTCAACAAAGGAAAATTCAAGATATTCTTCCAGGACCAAAGATCTGATAAGAAGCCTTTTTTTCCTTTCCATTTGTTATTGCACTGACCTTGGGTAAAGGGCTTTTGGCCCAGGAGAGCGTTTTAAACACCCTTTAATCCGTTTATTCTCGGGTCAAATCGTTTGGATGGTTAAATTATATTTTGCGTGACCTTCACTTTGTTATAGTTTTGTTTTCTATTTCTTTTTGTTTGTTTACGTTACAGGGCATAGAAAACGAGATTGAAAAAACTTTCGCTTTCGCCAATGACATGCCACATGAGTCGTCAATAGTCTCTCACACTCTCTCACACAGAAAAATTCATTTTCGACAAAAAGCAGTTGTCACGACCTGTTGTGACAAAGCCTCGCTTTGGCGTGTGTTGAGCTTCCTGTCTCGCAGTGGCGCCAATTCAATTCATGGCGCTAATTACTTATTCAAACGATAGCTGGAGGTCGAGAATTTTCGTTGCAATTTCATAGAATTGAAAATCATCGGATATCAAGGGAGTGTAAATATCTGCGTGTCACGCCGGTTTCTGCATGAGGACGTTGGCCGTCACTTAAGCCGTAAAGGCCTCGAAAGCGTATTTTCTAACGAGGAAACGAACACCAATCCTGTTTTTTTCCCTGATTTGACATCCTCAGCTGTGCTTTGGGTGCTTTGTCTTGAAGCTTTTTGTTAAAAAAAAAACACGGGAAGAAAATCAGTCAGGATCACGATAGGCGCCTTACACATTACCTCACAGTCTTATCTTTACCAAACGGTGAATTTTGGGCGAGCATTTCAGAAATCTTGAAGTTAATTTTTTTCAAGATGTCGAGTAACACCACGGCTGGCGAGGAAAAATCAGCTGCTTATGAAGATGATGTTGCATCGTCGTCCATGACGGCATTGTCACATCAGCCTTCAGATTGTTCATCACAAGGGACAAACTCACAAGGTACAATATTGTTTAAGGTCTGAAGCTGTGGCTTCAGGGATTTTCGAGATTTAATTCGTGATATGTGATTTCTCTTTAACACGTTTCTTTGATAGATCGACAAGTGTCGATTCTGTTACCACGTAATGAAACTGGCTTCACTGTTTATACAAAATGCTATTTTGTCTCCGATTTTATTTGATCTTTATCAGCGTTACGTCAATTTTAGATTACATGCTTTTTGGGGGGAATATCTTCACAGTGGTCAATTAAGGTGAAAAAGCCTCGTTTCATTTTGCAAAATTTTGCCTCTACACGAGGCAAACAAAGTAAAGCTTATTATTCAAAACACGCTTGATCGGAAATGATTGTCACGTTTCCCCGTGATTGTCACAAATATTAAAATTTCTGTCCCATGGAAGGTAGCTTGAAATGAAAGTTATTCATTAGGTTGTTGCCAATTACTTGTTTTGTCTTTCAGCTGTTGATTCAAACAGTTTTTTCAGATATTTTGATTTAAAGTAGAGTGGCTGGCATGTTGTGACTGCGAAGATCGCATGACAAAAAACTTGCATGTAATTTGCATAAAGTTTTTTTTCGTGTTGACAACTCGCTCACGTAAATAACACTCTTTTATCGCTCGTTCTTCGAACGCAAAATCATTGTGAATATTACACCTAAAGTTATTTCTTCCGCTGTGGTATTAGGTTGTTTACTCGTGCTAAAGTTTTCTTGAGCTTCTATCGGTCCGTATAAATAGCACAGTAAGCATGCATAATTAATTAAAGACTTACTTTAATTTCTCGAAGACATCGCTTGAAGCTCCACACAAAAGCACCCCACAGAATCTAACTCACAATATTAAGACAATGTATCAATCAATCTGCTTGCCATCGCTGTGATTAATTAAAATGAAAAGTAAATGGTTTGCTGAATAAAACCTTCTTCTCGCAACATTTTTCAGAGAATGTGCTTCTTTGCTCTGAGTCTTTGGTGTCCTCTACTCCTTCAGACGACAGTCAAGGAAATTCTCAGCCTCTTTCACAGGGCGAAATAGCTCAGGAGAAGAACATTGCAAAAGGCATCATTCCTCAAAGTACAGGTAAATGGTACCTAATACAATTTACATCCACATGTATTACTATGCTATAAGATTCAAGGATAACTTATTTAGTCTTATTTTATAAATAATTATTCCAGTTCATTCAGGGGAAATTGGCCACAATTTTGTAAAATCACCAAAAACTGTACAAAAGTCATTTTATGAACTGGCACCCTTTTTGGTTGCTGTGTGCTAAGTGCACCTGTCCATCTTTGAAATCCAGAAAACCCTACGTCAAGTTCCTAATACCAGTGGCTGGGGTTGTCCTGGGTGATCCTCGGTTTAACTCCATGGCTTTGCTTGAAAATAGTCATCTGGTATGCCTTTCACCAGTTGAAATTTGCTTGTTTATTGTTAATAAAATTCTCAAGTACAGGATAGTGTGAATCAAATTCCATTTTGGATTTTTTGTGAATGCTGAGGTGAGGACCAACAAACTCGACCCACAGGTGATGTGGGGTGCTATTTCTATTGTTTATTTTTTATTCTTCCTTTGGTCTTGAAAGCATGTATAAAGTTATAGGGATGCAGTCAATAAAGAATATCACATTTTCTTGTATTACCTCTCTCTGCTTAACCCACTCCCAGCTGGCTAGGGGTCAGTGGGTTAAATAGATTTTTTCCTCTTCCCACAAGGGCAATTGATTTCCCACTTCACCTCCAATAAATTTGTACTGGGAAGACATGCATAGCAATCTGAGGTATTTTGAGTGAGGAACCAAAGTTGAGAATGAATGATAGTTTTGCCTATTAATTTGAAACCACATGCATTTAAAGAATATATCTGTGTTGTTCACTGTATATTAGTTCTACTCTGTTGCAAGTTGCCAATATTAATTTTGTTGAAAAAGACAAAATAAATTTATAATATTGCTTACACTTTTATCCAGAATTACAATCAAGAAGTGATGTTGCCTTAAGTAAGAGCAGTTCTGGAACAAAAGCTACTACCTCTGCAATGACACCAGCATTTTCGCAAGAGAAAACCCAACAAAGTCCAGCATCAAATGGTTTTCATTACTCGCCAGGACTCTCTGCCACCAGTAATCTTTCCCAGCTGGCTGAATTAGCAGCCAACAAGTCGGCAATAAATCAAATACCAACAAACAGTGCTCAGCCATCAATTCAGCCACACATGCTTGGAGGCCAGACAAGATTTGTTATTCCGAGTCAGGGATTACCGTCTAGCTTGTTTGGGACTTATACATCCGGGCCCATGGTTCATTACCATGGGTTTTCTTCAGCAAATCCATCTCATGTTCCTTCACCGTTTGTTAAGGGATCCATCATTCAACTAACCACTGGAGATTTGAAAAGAGTTGAAGATCTCACAACAGAGGATTTTGTAAACAGCATAAAACTGTATCCAGAGCATAAGTTGGATACCAGTACTGTGGTTAAAATAGACGATGGTACAGATGCAGCATATGCTCACATAACCTTCACCGTTAACAGCTCTAAAAAACAGGTATGCCTGTGATTTGATACTTTAGAGCATTGTATCAGAAACAAGTCCTACTCAAAGTATAGTTCTGTAGTGAAGTGTTGCAAAACAAAAAAATGACAACTGAAGGCAATAGTTCTTGTGGGTGAAAATGGAGGGAAAAATTTTTTTGTGGTCTTTTTTTCTTCCTTCTCCACTTTCTCAAATGCCATAATACATCCTCTTTACCCCCCCCCCCCCCAAATTTTCATTGTTTTCTATTCCTCCTGGGACATGAAGATGTCCCAAGAGAAATCGAAATCAATGGCAATTCCAATTTTTGGGAGGTAAAAGAGGTATATTATCGGATTTGACAAAGTAGAGAATCCTGGATTTTAGCACCATTTCTTGCTCAGAATTTCCCCCTGATCTGACAAAATAACAGAAATATGAAAGAATGTACTTACACTGCAAACAAATAAATCTTGTCAAATGTACATAGGAAGAAAAAGCTTGGAAAAAGAAAAGAAAGTGTTGAAAAGGGGGAGAGATTCGAACAGACATCAAACAGGAAAAGTTCTGCAGTTTTTTTTGGTAAACCACATAGCGGTATAAACCTGTACTTAAACAACGAAATAAAAACAGCCAATTCTACCAATCAAACTTGAAGCTATACAAAAAATCACTGTCTTGCATAGTGCATATTTTACCTCATATGGTTAAATCAGCTATTGAGAACTAAGAATGTTAATATTAACCTTTTTGTCTTCCCTAGGTTACTCTAAACTGTCCTGTTGAACACCCTTTCTTTGTTTATGGCCAAGGATGGACATCCTGCAAGCCTGACCAATCACAAACAAAGTACAATCTAAACTGTCAGCTCCTCAAGGTGGGTGATGTGTGCATCTTCTTATCACCTTCCACTGTTGGTGTTTCATTGACAAGTGGGCCACCACCTCAGCTTGTTGCTGCTCAACCTGGGGTTATGTCTGTTCCAGTCAAGTCTACGGCATCTGCAAGCTCCTCAACTCAATCTTCAAGCTCAGTCACAGTGTCTTATACGCAGGCACTGCCTGGAATGGCTGCTTTGCCAGGACACTTACCTGGTGTAATTTCAACATCGCCATTACCACATGGCATTCCTGGATTTCCACCACCACCCCAAGGAAAATTGGGTGCTTCAAGTAACAGAGACCACTCTCAAACACTGCATCCTGCTCAGGTTGCAGTCTACACTACTGACAGCAAACCATTGGATCCCCAACATTCTGCAACAGCAGCTGTCCCAGGGGGATTTTCATTACCTGGTCCACCTTATTACCAGCCACTTCCAGGAACCATTATGACCACAGTCCCACCAGGACAGACTTTTGTACAGGGAACAGTTTTGCCACCAGGCTCTGTTGGTAATGGCTTACTGGTTGCTGCTGTTGGGTTTGTGCCAGGTAGACCACCTCAGTTTGTTCAGCCAGGAATGATATATGGTTCACCTGGAATGGAAATGCCACCAAAAACAGGCGATAAAAAAACTGAGGAGTATCCACAGAAAGGGAGAACGGACACACCACCTGAATCATCACAGCCAGATGCCAAGAGAGCAAAAACAGAGACAGAAGTGAAATAGAGGTTGAAAAACGTTGACTACTTTCCAGTGAAACTTTCTGGATTAAAAAGAGAGATTTTTAATCAGCTTAATTGAAGGGTTCCCTGCAAGACTCAAATTTTAACTGCCCGATAAGGATCAGATTTTCCTGGTTTTGCTATAAAAAGCAAATGAATTCTTTCATGTGACTTTTAACATAGTGAATGAATTTTCATTGGGTAAGGTAATTTTATGTTCAATTTTATGAAAACAAAGATCAGCTTCAAGAAGTCTCTTATGGTTGTCTAGCATGAAACCCTTCCATTGTTATTGTAAATTATACAGAGTGAAAAAAGCCATTAACATTCAACAACCCTGTTGTATTTATTGATAGGCAAGATTAACTTGTAAAGTTATTGTTTCTTGTTGTTGGATATCATTGACATGTCAAACAAATCTTAACTTGTATTATATTGAGAGGAGGACAGCTAAGTTGTATTTAATCTTAGGGTATACTTTTCAACTTTAATTGTATTTGCGGTGTCCTATTTCACACATTAGATGTTGGGTTCAATAAGTTATTGATAACCTTGGAACAGCTTTAAAAAATGGAAACAACCATTAAAAGTCATAACACTGTCAAGTTTAATGTATAACAAGAAAAATACTCAGTAAGCTTAAGATCCAGAAGTGACTGAAATGCAATATAATTTAATTGCAAGTACTACCTGCCTTTTTATTATTTAAAATACAGTAAATATTGTTTGTGGGGAAGATTTTCTGTTTTAGTCCATGAAGCCTAGGGCCAAAATTGGCTAAGTTGTTGACACTTAAGGGAAAACTTTTTTCATTTTGTTTCTTCTTTTCAGCTATGGCTACTAAAATCTCAAATGCTCAAAATATAATTATTTATTACCATAACAATATTATTGGTAATCAGTTTTTGCCTTCATTTCCTATTTGATTGTGTATCTCAAAGTTAAAAGCCTTCCTCAAGTAAATACTATAAAGTACCAGCCCTTGAATAAATTTGTCATTATCCTCAACAATGGAATTCATAATTAAAGCATTGAAAACAATATGGTCCCCTAATAATATAACAATAATATTATTATTATAATTACTACTACTACTACCAGTATTTAAACCATCATAAAAATCATCTCAATGTTGTCCATGTCCTTTGTTTATTACTGTAAGGTTTCTCTTCAAAAAATAATTTAATGATGTGTTAAGTCTTTACTTGTTTATCACCATAAGTGAGCAAGGGAAGGTAAAATATTTATTAAGAGAAGACATTGTTAAGTTGCATAGTAACACGGATGAAAGTTGTTCTCCTTGGAAGCTCCTTAAGTTTCTCAGCTCCGACATAAGTACATGTTGACCGTACTCCTCCAAGTATGTCTCTGACTGTATCATGAACATTACCACGATAGGGAACTTCCACTGTTTTTCCTTCTGATGACCTACAAATTGACCCCCAAAATTAGACATTGGAAAGACGACTCACCAACCAAAATATTTGGCCACAGCATGCATGATCAACAGAATATTATTAGTTTCCTGCTGCTGTATTCAAGCTCGCTTTAAGAGGGAAAGTCACCCCAGGGAATATGAATGGATGCATTTCTTATAGTGTCAGAGGTGATTTGGATTTGGATTTGTTTTTTCTCATCCCTACTCAAACTGAGAGTAGTTTTAGTATTAATAAACTAGTTCATTTAACAAATGAAATGATATATGAGAGGAATCATATACCTGCGAGGATCACACCAATGTAGCTTCACTTGATTTCATATCTGCAGTTCCATATATGATTCCTTTCATACATCATTTCATTCATTGATTCATTTATCACGGGAACATTCAAACCCATAAATGACCAGCTCCCAATGTTGGTAGCTTCATAGTTCAGTTGGTTAGAGTATCGCACCTGTATCGCAAGGTCACAGGTTCAAACCCCGTTGAAGTCCTGAATTTTTCAGGCTTCTCTATTCAATTGCCAAAATTGCATTCATAACTGTGAGGATCATAGCTTCACTTGATTAGTTCATTTCAAATGCCATGACATTTTATTTAGTGTCATTTTTCCTATGAAAGATCACAAAATTAATTACTTAACTTATTGACCCGAGTGTGAACTAATGACAATCTAATGGATAAAGAATTTGGCTGTCCCCTCTGAAGAAATTTTCCTTTTTGTTTTCTAGAATGTTATATCCAAAGTTTGTAAAAGGGCAGAAAACAGGCTACTACATGTTGTAAGCCTTGCACAAAACGTCCCGAGAGCTGTCTTAAAACTTTTGTTCAGGCCTAAGGTTAGCATTTATGCATGTTTAGGATACTTTCTGTATTCTTATTAGGCCTAAACAAAAGTTCCAAGACAGCTCCGGGGACGTTTTGTGCGAGGCTTACACCATGTAGCAGCCAGAAAAAATGCCTGAAAATATGGAACACTATTAAGCATGTCCACTTTGATCAATTTACAACAAACCTGTATAAGTTGTCCTAACAAAATGTCTTGTCCAAGTGTCCAGATATTCAGATACTTCACTGCACAAAATGGAATGGTATGTTGCATTTACCACGGTCAGATTGTTTTTGACATTTCTCATTCAATGAAACACTCACCTGTAGTTTGCAACTTCCCCAGCATGTTTTTTCATAGCAGTAGTTGAACTCATGCCATAAAATATCTTATATTTCTTTCCATCACGTTCAATTAACTCTCCACCTGCAGAATTTACAAGTTTGCTTTTAAAATAGGAAAAGTCAGAGAAAGTAACAATATTACAAATCTGGTTCTGTACCCCTCTGTTTTTCCTTTTACTATCAAATTTAAAAAGCTAAGTGAAGTACAAAAGTAGCCACTGTAGCAATATCACAAGTGGCTGGTTTGCATTTTGTGACTTCAATAAACTTCCATATTCGTTAACCCCTTTCTACTATTAGGCACACTGAGATGAAAAGGAGAATTCTGATTGGTTTTCAGAGCAGTCCCAATTTTTGCAATACAGACAGCTAAGATGGACCGGTCACAAAGCAGCGTATATAGGTTACCAAACTGTTGTCATTTTCTGTTGCCATTTTCTCAGACATAAAAAGAAAAAAAATGTGAGAAATGTTTGTTATTTTATAGTTATGTTGGAGTTCCAGTGCGAATTTTACATTCCAGAACTGGTAAACAAAGCAGGCGAAGAGGCAAGACTCAAGGAATACCTAATTGAACTAGCTTGTTTGGTCCGTACTGGGAAAATATGGTCAAGTTCCTTTTTTGCAAGTTTATGGACCGAGCATGAAAAACTTGCAAAAAAGGAATTTGACCAATATTTTCCCAGTATAAACCTCATGCTAGTTCAATAACATCTATATATTTTGTTAGTGGTTTGTTATTGCCCATCCCTGCCTGTTTGGAAGTTATATAAGATCACGTTCAACAGCTCTATGGGCTTCATTAGGCATTCTGCTAGAGGTTTTGGCATTGCAGTAGAAGCACTTTAACGTTTTTCCCGTGTAAGGAATAAGTAAGTCAACGATTGCTGAACATGTATTTTCAACACAAAAATGCCTGCCTTGTTTGCTAAACAATAACTTACACAATCACTTTTTGTCAGAAGTTTCTCACAATCAAAATCCAAAATTTTGACCATCGAAAATGGAGTGATTTTTTTTGTATAAGAACCTATTTTTCTTTGCCAGACTGAACATGTTCTTATATTTTTTGACATTTAAATGCCAAATTTCAACCTGTAGGTTCTTAAATCACTAGGTTCCTATATGCGGGTTTTTACTGTATCTAAATAAATTAATTTTGTGTTCTTATAATGCAGCATCACCTACATGTCATGAGTGACCTTTGAATATGAAATAACATTTAATCATAATTTCTTAACTCTGGTCACATTTTGAGGACTACAATCAAACACACTAGAAAGTTATGGTAAATTTGAAGAAAAGATCCCCCTGAAACTGGTCAGCTAACAAATGAAAGAATGTCAGTGGTCAACTGTTGGTCACTCGTCGGCCATGGTTTCTGACAGTTGGTTGGGCGAGCCATGGTTCACACAGATTTTTGGTTGCAAAAATATAGGCCTTTTCCAGACTTTTTCCAAAATGCTAATTTTTTTCCAGACCCAAGTTTAGTATATATAGTTTGTCCCATGATACACTGTGAACAAACAGTAACCACGATGCAATGCTGGCATAACAGAGATCTGAGACTTCTTGGTCTGCGATTGAATGTTTCCGCCAAAGACGAAATTTTAATTAAATAAGATTTGACTACCTGAAAAATTTCAGTTAACAATAAAGTACGTTTCAGTTTTCAAAACAAAAAATTCTCCAGGTTTTTTACCATTTTTTCAGACTTTTTCCAGGTCTGGAAAACTGGTTTGCAAATTTCCAGACTTTTTCAAAAATTCAAGACCCTGTACGAACCCTGGGGAGCCCTTATTCAAAATTACCAAAGTTTTAAAATTGTGGTCAGATTGTGTCAACTTTCAACCTCCAGTACAAAAAAGTGTATTATTTTCATACCAGATTGATCATGACCAGCAAACATTCCTCCCATCATCACAAAGTCAGCTCCAGCACCTTAAACAAAAGGAAAATGGGAGAATAAATCACAATCAACACTCTTGGGATAAAGATAAGAATAAAATAAGGCAGCACGTTAAAAGAACCTGAGTCCCAAAACACTTAGGCTGCCAGACTGGGGTCTAAGTTATGACCCTTTTACACCTGAATTGGTGGTCACTGATGAGCAAAAATTATTGTTTGGTGTAAGACAGAGTAAAATCTTTAAGTGTCACTCTTACAATAGGATGGAAGGGATTATTTTAAAAGAAGTGAGCATAGATATTGTCACCAGGTAATTAAACTTCATTTTGTTAAGTGACCATTAAAAACTCGGAGTGTGAAAAGGTACAAGACGTTAAGATCAAGCTCTTTGTGACATCCATTAACAAGCACTTTGAAGCACTGTAAAAATTCCTCTGAATGCAATTACTATCCCTACAGTACATATTTTCTCACCAAATGCTTTGGATACATCCCCAGGACAGGTACAACCACCATCCTGCAAAACAGTTGAGAAGCACATAGTTTAATCACAGGAGACCATGGAACCTCTCAAGAATTTAAGCAAGGGATGAAAGAAGTAGGAAGCCGTCAACATACTGAAATGATGTGTCCCTTGAGGCCATGTGCAGCATCAGCACATTCTAACACTGCACTCAACTGTGGATATCCTACTCCAGTCTGACGCCGTGTGGTGCAAACAGATCCTGTGTATTGATACAAACTTCTATTTATTTTAAAGATCAACACCAATTCAAAACACTGAAGAAGAACGCTGTGTTTTGAGTCCAAAAAAATTGTACAAACATATTAGGACATGGTGTGTGGCCATTGAGTTAAAACAGGGATTATGAAGGAATCTGCAGGGGTCACAAACCACTACCAGGGTGAACAAACTTGGTTGATTAATCCTAAAATTGTAATTTTACAGTATTTTGAACTATATCGCACAGTTGCACATAGGTCAACTCTGCTAATCTGCAGTTAAATCTGAATCCTCAGTGATAACAAATAGGGAAGGTTGCGATGCCTGGTGACTCACATCAGAAAACCATTTGCAAGATTCAATTCATGAACTGGTGGCTTCTGAGTCCATATCAGTCTTATTACGAAATCGGAACAACCCATGCAAGTGGTGAAAATTTACACAAGTTCATTTCTAGACAATGGAATTTATAACCAGAAAAGGCATGAGGAAATGCCCTTATCAAGTGCAAAATAAATGCTTATACAGGGATTCACCTGGGCCAATGCCAACTTTGATGATATCAGCTCCATTAAGGATCAGTTGCTCCACCATTTCACCTGTCACAACATTTCCTGCCTGATCAAACAAAAATAATACACACAAAAAGTAATAATTATCTCTTTTATATGCATTCACACCAGATGGTAAGATTACAGTAATTTTCTTTGTTTTTCATGGTTAAAACTTTTTGAAGAAGCCCACTGGGTTCCATTTAAGGTGGCTCAAAACAGTTTCAACGCTTCCAAGTAACTCTCTTATTAGAAGGATCGGCACTACAACACTGTATCATGTATTAGCAATATTGTGGTACCAATATGACAATGAATTGTATCAGTCATCCAGTTGAGAGTATGATAAAACGAAAATAATTCACTTACTGGAAAATTATAGATGAACGATCGATGTTTCGGCCATAAGATTATCACACGGCCTTCATCAGGAAACTGCCGAGTCAGCCTGGGTCAGGCAAGTGTCACATGATAGCTGACTCGGCACGTGTGATATGGCGAAAACATCGATCGTTCATCTATAATTTTCCAGTAGGTGAATTATTTTCATTTTATTATTGTGGTACCAAATTAATGAAACACAGATTATTGCTGAACAAGATGCAGTCATTATTGTGACATAATATGTCACCGTGGCAATGGGGGTAGCCCTTCTTTGATTTTTTTAAGGTGGCTCTGAATCTGCTACACAGATTTTTTTTTAGCTTTGCAGAAAGTTTCATCTTGCCCTTCTTTTTACTTTTTTTTAGTTCATTTTTCAACTAAAACAAGCAAGTAAATAAAGCCAAAATAAAGGGTGTGTTTTACGGGGCTTCCCCGTTGCCAAGGTGACATATTATGTCACAAAAATGACTGCATCTTGTTCAACAATAATCCGTGTTTCATTTGCACCACAATATTGCTAATACATGATACAGCATCGTAGTGTTGATCCTTCTAATAAGAGAGTTACTTGGAAGCGTTGAAACTGTTTTGAGCCCCTCTTACGCCAGGACATTTCCTCTGATTTAGAAATGAGAATTAAGAGGCTTAAATCTTCACTTCCTGGGACAATATTTCTATGCAAAACAAGACTGACATTAGAATCATTCCATTCCACTCACCAAATTGTTTACTATAAAGACAGTGGAGCCATAACCAAAGAAAATTTCCAGGAATTTCAATTTCCAGGTTATTAATATTTTAAGGTAAAGAGAGACAACCAGTGAAGCAGTCATAAATATTAATTCAAAATGCCTAAAGAGAACTAAATGCCTACCATAAGAATGTGATCAGGAAATTTCTCTCTCACAGTTTTCACAAATTCCACAAAGTGTTCTGAATAACCATTGGCTACATCCAAACAGATTGCTGGCACAGCTGGGCAGGCATCAAGGATCTGCTTTAGCCTGGCAACATCCTCGTCCATCATTCCACAACTAGCAATAGTGTACTGAGAATATGACAAGCAAGTGACAATATACAAATTCAATTAAAGCCCAATACCTGTTGCAATATACTGTTTGCCAGCTCTTCATTTAGAAGAGTACAGTTGATTGGAAATCACAAGGTATCACATGCAAGCGACCAGACAAAAGGGGAAAGGGAAAAGGGATAACTTGCAACAATTGGTTAACAATTTCCATTTCTAGTTGAGACAATTAGCATTGTGAAAGTCTAGGCCTGTGAAGTAGACACCAGACAGTGACTGATTTCAGCCAACAGCATATACATTCAAGGTGCTGCCTAACAGTCACCTGGTTGCCTGGGGCGCCTTACTTGCGAGCGGGGGCGACCAAATTTCTGAACGAGTAGCCCAAACAAGTAGACACCAGACAGTGACTGATTTCAGCAAAAAGCATATACATTCAAGGTGCTGCCTAACAGTCGCCTGGTTGCCTGGGGCACCTTACTTGCGAGCGTGGGCGACCAAATTTCTGAACGAGTGACCCAAACGGGCGCCTAGCTTATCACCAGGTGATTCATCCTCACTTTTAATTAATTAAATTCTGGGCTCTTGAAAAAATGACTTGGGCTACTAACTTTTAATGTTGGAACCCCGAAGGGCTCCGGAAATTTTTTCTTAGGCAGCAGCCTTGACATTTAACTAATCAACTTTTGCAATCAAAAACGCTGGATATGTAAACAAGGGATTTTTAAGAACGGAACTTGTTGGGGTCAACTTGATGTTGGTGATAACAATGACAAATGACAACGAAGAACAAATCACATGATGTAGGGAAACAGACAATGTATATTATTAACTTACTGGCAGAACATCTGGATGATTTTGGGCAAATTCTAGCCACTCTTCAACTGTGTAGTGCTTGTGAATTGCTGTCAAAAGCTTGTGCTTAAAAAAAAAACAGTGCTGTGAATGGTGGTGTTTATTGCAGTGTCCTTTCAAGAGTTATTATTATTTTGACCCCAGTCTGAGCTACATCACTCCACTAAACATATTAATTTGTAATAGAATTGAATAAAAACCATGACCATTGGACAGAATACAATACAATAATTATAATACAATAGATACTTAATTGACCACTCCCCATAGGCGCTTTTCAGGGCCAATGAAACACAATCAACTTAACAACAGAACAGAACAACAACAATAACTGTTAAGAATCCCAACTGGCCTGATGGGTCTATTTCAACACAGGTCACATTCTGCAGGTCACTCGTTGCAGGTCATTGTTTTACCTTTTGGAAAGTAACCCTTACCCTAAGGCTAACCGTAGGCCTAAGGTACGTTGGCTGTTAGGCCTAGGGTTAGCCAAATTGAGGGTTATGGGTTACTATCAACAAGGTAAAACAATGCCCTGCAACAAGTGACCTGTGGAATGTGACCTGTGTTTTAGACCTGCTGCATCTGGCCAGAGGCAATCTACCAGTTGGCTATTTACAAGTGTGCACTTATGTCCGGGTTTGACCCTAATTAGATGCACGCCCAATTTTGACATCCAACACCAAGTGTCCCTTTAAGTCTAAGCATTTGCTACCTATTTTCAACAATAAGGTAAGGATAAAGGTTAGCGTTATTTTTAGCTTTGGGTAAATGCAGCAGTTAATCTTTACTTAAAGAGCAGCATTTGGGGGACACTTTGTGACATAAATTGTCTGTATTCTGAGACACAAGTGATGTTGATGTTGGCGAGAAGAGCAAGGGGACACTTCGTGACGCTTATTGAAATCCGCGTGCATCTAATTAGGGTCAAACCTGGACATATCTCCAAGTGTGGGCAAGAGGTTGAACCAAGAACAAATTCAAGAAGTGGCCAGAACTGGTTGTGAACCCAGGAACTCCGGATCTTAAGACAAGTGTTCTAACCTCTAGGGTACAAGCCCTATCTACCATAACTTTTTCTTGTACCAGGTTGACTGTCCAAAAGTTACATATAAGTAAAAGGAGAAGGAAATGCAGGCCATGCCATCGATAGTAACCAACATTTCTCACTCGCAATAGTCTCAGACTATTATTAAAAGTTACCTGAGCCAAAGCTTCAGCCATATCAAAAGTTCCAATGGTGTCCATGTTAGCACTTATAATAGGGATCACATCATCAGGAAGTTTCTTCGTGGCATACTTGAAGTGAAAGTGCCTGGAAAGGTCAACCTGGCCAGAATTCACACATGTTAAGTAATGAGTATGTTAATATGCTGAAATTGCAGTCAGGAATTTGCATAATGACTATAAGAAATGTTGGACACTGACTTATTTGAACGTCAAACGACGTAAAGACGTTTCGACCAAAAACCTTCGGTCATCCTCGGTTTCAATTTGACAAAATTTCTGACCGGCATACTCTGGGCAAAAATCTTCTTAGCAGAGAAAACATCACTAATTAATAAAATGATCTCTCTGAACCAAGAACTCAAGTATTCTAAATCTTACCTTTCTCTGCAAAGCTGGACAAGCTTTCACTTCACTCTTCCTTGTTTGCAAGGGGAAATAACAGTGCGCCAACATTTACACATGTCAGCGTGGGAGTGGGAAGTACTAGGCTGGTTGGCCCACTTGGAAATAACGTTTTTAAACTCCTCTGCTTCAAGTTTTTTATGTTGAGTTCAACCATAGAGGATGTAAAGTGCAGGTTGCAGGTCATTGATTTACCACAACTGAAACAACCCAAACCTTTACAAAAATGATAACCTTAGGCTTAAACATTATCTAAAGCATAGACTTTGCTTTAGCATTAGTAAAGGTTTGGGTTGTTTCAGGCATGGTGAAACAATGACCTGCAACCCTAACCTGCAGTTTACGACCTCCACGTCAACCAAACAATTTAAAGCAACCAAGGCCTGGGGGGGGGGGGGGGGGGGGGAAGTACTCCCTTATATGGGCTATATAGGTATGTGGGCCCAAAAGGGTAGGGTTTTTCAGCCGTTTTGGTCATAAATAGGGTATCGATTTTGGCCAATTTTCCGCCATTTTGGTCATAAATAGGGTATCGATTTTTGCACTCTAGTCTTGAATTCGTTTTTTATTTAGAAGAAGCTACTTCTTTATCATGTCCCCCTTCTTCCATCCGCGCTTTGCCTTCCTCTCCCCCTAAACATTGCCTTTAACATTGATCTGAACTAGGGAAATAATTATAATAATAATAATAATATAATACACCCCTACCCAATTTGTCTGGGAGTACCCCCCCCCCCCCTCCTCCCCGGGAACCAAACATTCATGACAGCCCATTTTTTTTACACTGCCCCACCCCCTGGTGACCTATTTTTAGCCAGGGCTCCACCCTGGAGAAGCAAACATGACAAAATGATTGCTTATAATTGATGAAAGCAAATTACTCAGAGTAACACGAAAATCTCAACCAAAATTGCTTATTACTGTAGCTCTTCTCGCGCTTTCCTCAACATGGGGACCAAAGTCTTGCCCCAGATTTCCCGGAAATGAAGGCGAAAGGTTTGGCGTTCTGTTCCGAAAAGCTTATATTGCAAGATTCCATATGAACAAAAAAACAATCGTAAGTCAAGGAGATATTGTCAAGTTCCAGAACAAACGGCAACAGAAATGGTTTAATTATATTATATAAACTGTGAGAACCCTTTTATCGGACCCAGGACATGTGGAAAGAAATGATCGCTTGTCTTGTACTTACATCAGCACGGCTGCGAATTGTACTTCGTTTCGGTCGTATCAAAACGTCTTTGAAGTCCAAACGTACACTGTGATCCAAATGTGGCATTTTTTCGATATGTTCATAAGATCGATAAAATGGCGCGCAAAATCAAATCAATCAAAAGTATTGTATTTTATTGCATTGTCATCACGGGGACACGGGGTCACCGTCGGAGCTTGGAATACAGCGAAGACTGGGGAGAGAGTGGAGTAGCCTGCGTGAAGCCGGTGAGAGGAGAGGGGGTTCGGCTCGTTGTTGATGAGCTAATAATGGATTGTTGCAAATCCTTTGATACTGTGCAGTGCACCACCAATGCCTTCTCGCAAAATTGACCCTTCTCCAAAATGGCGGTAACGGATTTGAATCTGAGTTCAAATTAACTAATACCATAAATAGAAAGAGCACCTTAACTTTTAGGGTATTAGGTGTTATATCACCTGAGAAAATGTAAGTTGAAATTGACAAATATACAGACGCTTGTATGACTTGGGGTATACGCCATACCCTCAATCATACAAACGTCTGTAACTTTTTCATTTTTCAACTTTTTCCTGACCTATTGCCTATATACCGAGCCAGGATTCGAGCCAGGACTCGACAATATTTCGCTTTCCTGCCATTTTCAACTCCTGCAAGTCACATGGCTTATAAGAAGAGACCGTGGTTGTAATCATGGAAGGTAAGCTCGCTGTTGCTTTTCTATCTATTTTTGTCGAGTTTTTGCCTTTTACAGTAAACAACCGCAGTCTCGTTTTCCGTCGATCGTTCGTCTATAAATTTCCAGTAAGTGAATTATTTTCTTTTTATAATATTTCATACTGTAATAGCAAAGAGCTAGAGATCACTGCCGAAAGTGCAGAATGGAAGACTTCGAAATGCGAGAAACTTTTATCTGTCCTTACCATTTTTAGTCCCTAACTCCCCCGCTCCCAGACAGAGTTGCAACAAATGTTGACGAGTTCAACCTCGTTAGTTAATTGCCCCGACCGCTGTCAAACGGTCTAATGCGCGAATCGACAAGCAAAATAATTTAACTACAATTAAAGTGGATCATTTCACGTTGTCAAAGCCGTTATAGTGCTTGAAGGCACTGAAGCAACACGCCTGATCGGAACAAGTTTGGCCTTTTCCTCTCGGGCCGCTTTTTCAATTTGTCCAATCAGAAACTCCCTCGAACGTAATGTCTAATCAGCGAACTAGACAAATTCTGTCCCAATTTGATGACATGGAAATGAGGTTCTGGGGTCGTGCGACCAGAGGCATTTTTCTTTCGTCCTCGACTGTTGGTTTAGAATCGCTGAGCGTTCTCTTCGACCTTGAAAAAAAATTCCTCTGGCACCCAGGGTAAGCTGGCGTCCGAATGCGGGAAACAAGACTCAAAGTTTTGAAAACGCCTCCCCGTTCCCTTGTCCTCATTTCTTTGGCATCCATTCCTCTATTTTAAGGGTGCACATCCCATGATCCATTGCAAGCCTGAAGGTGAACAGCTAGTTGACATTCGCTTTCTTCACCGCTTCGGTCCGCCGTGTTTTTCTGCTGAGTTTGCAGCATTAGAGAGATCTCAGCGCTGATTGGCTACTGAATTGTTATTGACGTTTACCATGACAACGAATGGCGCGAAAGTGGTTCTAAAAATAGAAACTAAATATTTTGAACAAGAGCCGATACAACGTAGATTTGATTTTAGTGGTGTACTATATTTCGGCTGGCCAAACCAGCCTTCTTCAGGTACAACGAGAGTTAACATTGGATTGCTAAAAAATAGATTGGTCAGAAAAAACGCTACTTCTTAGAAACAAAGTGGGAGATGGAGGCTCGTACTGATGCTGAAACTTTGCAGGGTTGACAAAGTAAAAGTGCTCTATCTATTTCTGGTATCAGTTTTTAATTTTAACATATTTGAATTTTCGGCCGCCATTTTGGGGAAGGTATATTAGTACAAGGAGCAAGGATGGCACAGTCGGTTAGTGCGCGGCCTTGGTGCAAGAGGTCTTGAGTTCGATTCCCGAATCTTGCATCCTTGTTTCGACTTCTTTCCTTTCCGTGTAGCTAAGTAACTTTAAATACCCGTAAAACGGAGCACTGATGGAGAGGGGGAGTAAAATGAGCGCACCGTCGACCTCAGGTTTGTCAGTTGAATTACTGTTACGAGTTATCGACGTTAAATATGGTTGCTTTACTTTACTTTACTTTTACTTTACGTTATTAGTACATGTATGGTATGAAGAGAAATTTGTGTCAGTGGATATGGGATGTGGCTTCAACTCCTGTGAAAGTTAGATCTGGGGTTCCCCAGGGAAACGTCCTGGGCCTTCTTATGTTTTCTTCTGTACATTAATGATATCGCAAGTAACATCATGTTCTCGAAAATCGGTCTCTTTGCTGATGATTGTCTTCTGTCAAAAGTAATGGACTCTTTGTCTCAATGAATACTCTTTCCAGGAGGTCAACGAGGGGAGCCTCTATCTCCCATACTTCGCCTAGAAGTCAACCCTTCCCCGAGTAGATTCATTTATAGGACGCCTTCCTTGGGAGATTCTGCTCGCCATTTGTCCTATTAAAAAGAGCCAATCAGAACAAAGCCATCTCAGCATCAAGGGAAATTTGATACCTTTCGCGAGAAAAAAACTGTTCCTAAAACAAATTTACTATGGGAAGGGTTGACTCAAGGAATTAGTAGATATAGAGGATGATGAGCTCCTGTCTTAACTATGGTCTGGTAGGGTGGATCAACTTCAACCTCGCTCCCAGGGTTTCCATTGTCGTAGTCCCTCTTACCCCGCCCTGAAAATGGGCCTGGATCCAGGTCCACTTTCAGGCAGGGCGGGGTAAGAGGGAGTGCCGGAACAGGACACCCATTGTCGATGATCATCATCGACAAGAGACCCTGGGAACGAAGTTGGATCAACTTCAGTCACCTGCGTTATAATTATGACTGAATGAATAGACTTCTATGATTGGTTGGGGTGCAGAGATGGTGCTGTCCCACCAATGTGGCCTGCGGGTTCGATTCCCAGACTCGGCGTCATATGTGGGTTGAGTTTGTTGCTTCTCTACTGTGCACCGAGAGATTTTTCTCCTCTCCTCAAAAGCCAAAATTTGACTTGATCCTTAGTGTTATGCGCCGATCAACTCAAAACTTCAAAATTCCCCCCCCCCCCCCCCGCCCTCCCCAAGCAAAGCCCGGGCATTTGAACTTTTGAAGATTGGATCATTCAAATTCCCGCCCCGTCGGGCCAAAAAGGTGTTCAGATGCCCTACCCTATCGTCGGATTTGAAGGATTTGTCTGTCATACTCCATAAAAGAACAATCGTCGTCGGCGCCTGCCGTCTTTAATAAAGACCTTTTGAAGACCTTTTTTGTTAGCCAATCGCTCACAAATGCTACATCTCTTTCATTAACTTCCAGCTCGTCTAAACACGTGTTTTATAGCTGTTAGCGACTTCGGCGCCCGAAAAAACACAATTGTTTGAAACCTGACACTTCCGGTTCAATTTTCCCCACCCCACGCCGGCAAAGGTCAAATTCCCCACTCCCCGGACACAGAAGATAGTTAAATGCCCGTGGTTTGCTCGGGGGGATGTTGAAGTTTCGATTTGATCGGTACATTAATTGTTTACAGTGTCCGCAATTAGGGGGTTCTCCAGCGCTAGGACGATTAGACACTCAGATAAAGTTGCTTTTCTTTTTTCCTTTGGGTTCTTGTTTATCACTCACTTTGAACAAAAATTCATTTACACTTAAATTGTATTCAATCGGATATATCAAAGTTGATCAAATTGAACAAAGTGATCTTTCTTCGCGCGTGCGTAAGTTTTGGCGCGCAAGTTTAACGGAGACTGCGCAACATGGCCGATGGTGTTTACGAGGTGAGATGATTGAGACATGCATATAAATTCGTTTATTTCTACTGTACTGTGTAAGCGATCTGTCCATAATTTTTCCCGTCAATGATTTACTGCATAGCCTCTAACTTGACGTATTCTTAAGGCTATATTCGTGGTATTTGGCGTAAAAGTTTCAGTTTTTTAGCGGTTCATTCATTTTGGCAAAGGAATATATGCAGTCTATCCATGCAAGTAGAGTAGGAGAACGTGTTTTTCTTTTTTTTTTCTTTCACAGAATTTGTACACAAATCTTTCTTTTCACTGATAATGATACACTTGCCTTTGTAAGGAATCTTCGGATGCTCTATTTTATGCATTTTTCCGTAAAGGAGTACATTTCCGCTTACACGTGCACAATTTTTAAGCTTCAACGAAGTCAAATCGAGAATGTCGAGTATAAGCTGGGAGAATGTTCTTTTCAACATAGTTAGCTTACTTTCGTTGTCCTCTTTGTACTAATTTTTTTACTTGGAATTTCGCAGCGCCGTTCGGATCTTTGGACTTCACAGCCAGCAATTTGTACTGAAAAGGTGTTCAATTACTAATTATTTATAGGTTGATAAAGTAATAGGAAGGCGCAGAACATCGAAAGGAACTGAGGAATACCTTGTTCACTGGAAGAATTACGATCCCCTCTACAGCACCTGGGAACCGATAGAAAATTTGAAATCTTGCCTTCACACAGTCACCGAGTTTATGGAAAAGTCTTTTCCAATGCCAGGTAAGTACTTTAGAAATTTTCTGTACTTTTCCTGAATAAGTTGACAGCGGTGCAGTTTTTTCAAGCTCTGTCCAAATTTTATAGCCGTTAATATTCCGTGGAATGGTATAATCGTAATGTTTTGAAATCTGATTGGTTAACAACATCTACAGCTGTATGCC
The DNA here is from genome assembly GCA_949126865.1 of Montipora capitata. Classification (NCBI taxonomy): domain Eukaryota; kingdom Metazoa; phylum Cnidaria; class Anthozoa; order Scleractinia; family Acroporidae; genus Montipora; species Montipora capitata. The sequence continues at coordinate 60,612,299 of OX421447.1, read as the reverse complement.
CACTTGAAAACTTTGACATCTGTGTCTCCTAAGAGGGCCACTTAAAAATTTTACTCATCCTAATTACAAATGATTTAGGCCCCGTTGACACTTATCCAGATACACTGAATCCACAAACTTTTGTTTGCGGATGCACCTTCCCAGTGACGTTCCACGTTTATCTTGTGTATCCGGTGAATCCAGCAAGCGTATCTGCAAAGATTTGAATCTGCTCTCCAGAGTGGAAACTTTTGAAAATGATATGAATCCAATATCATGTGGGCGCCAAATCCGGTCAAATCAGTATACTTTTGAATCTGATGACATAACAGTATTTACCGTGTGAACATCCAATGCGGACTCCAAAGCAAATGTATGATTCTGCGCATTCTCTGTTGACTACATTCAGTGGCTACTGGAACAAATCCAGATTCGTTCGGATACGTGTGGACGGGCACATTCAATTTGAAAACTCTATGTGTGGATGCAGAAACTTTTGAATCCACAAAGAAGAGTTTGCAGATTCCAGTGTATTCATATACATGTGGACCGGTCCTAAACTTGTCAATGGCAAACCTCTTAGGGGAAAAAGTGTACTGATTATGGCGTAAATTTAAAAAATTAAAGACAGATTCTCTCAAACTTAAGATTGAAACTCATTTTGAGAGCGAAAACATGAAGTCGCCTGTTTCCCAATTATTGGTAAGTACAATGAAGTTGAAGATTTGGTTTGGATCCCCACGGCAAAGTGATCACTGAAAGTTGATAAACAAACAGCCCTAGGTGGCTGTGAGGTCCCTTTCCTCTAGTGGTGGGGGAGGGGGGGGGGTCTGCTCCCCCAGAAAAAGGGGACAAGATCCATGTTGGAGAGTTGTGGTTCTCATGAGCAAGTATATGTGCGAGTTATTGCATGTGAACTTTCACGTGATATTTGTAATCATAAGGCACTTTTTTTTTGCAAATAAACAATTGTTGTTTGTCATAGCACAAGTATAAAATCATGCATCCATAAGATATCCAACATCCAAAGTGAAGTAGGTGATACAAGGAAAGGTTTCTAGTTGGTGTTCTATTAATTTTGATTCATGGTATAAAAAATAAATTTAAACTGGATCAAAGTGAACCGGTGAGAATGACAAACCTTTTTGAAAAAGTAGGTGGCAGAATTTGGTGGTTGCCAGCTTCTAATTACCGGTAAACTTCTGCTAGGGGTTCTCATTATTGCAACTTTTTTGGGGGGTGATAAGGATGTAAGCATTTCACAGAGTTGACCCTAATAAAGTAATGGACAAATATAAATAAATCCACTCATAGATAAGTAAATGGACAGTAGTCACAAACAGACATTAACATTAACCACCTGATAAGCAATGGTAATAGAACTGAATGTGTTGTCCAGGTTCACTGATTTCAGAAGTATGCAATAAATTAATGTAACAATTTGCACAATTTCCTCTGATGTTTCAACAATTCAGAGCTCAAGGAAAAAGACTGATTCCTCTCCTCTGTTCCCAAATGACACACTTTGTCATGTCTTGTCGTACTGTTATTCTATCTTGCAATAATTTTGTTGCTCTCATTTCAAGCACTGAGTGTTATGGTATTGTTGTTTCAATCATGTCTGCTAAGAGAAGTTTCTCAAATTTCACAATCAAGCATCGAACATTTTTAATGATTTTCCTGTATTTTTCATTTGAATTTTGTTTATCAAGACAGGACTTATTAATGTAATTTGGCTTGCCTCCTGTTGAAAAGAGTAGCCTTGTGGTTGAAAAGAAGGAGTCCATTGCCAAAGGACCTGATAAGTAATGCATTGAGGAAGCCCTTGTTGATAGCCAATTCCAGCCCAATAATATCTTACTATATACAATCCTGGTCAAAACTGTTGGGACAATTGCCGCTTTTCTACCTTCCCCCATTACAATGTTGATTTTTCATGATCTCCAAAATCAAGATTAGTTCTTCGATCACTCGCCCGCATGTTTCAACATTATCTGGGGGGAAGGGTGGTGTGAAAAAGGTGGCGAAAGAAGAACACGTGTTGCTCATATAACGATGGAAGCATGTACAGTAAATTCTCTACCTTTCGCCCAAAATTTGACAAGTGTCCCAAAGTCTTTTGACCGGGATTGTAGCTTTCTTCGTAACCCAACAGAAGCCATTAATACACTGTCACTATGATTGTTTTAGGAATAAGTGCTGCTCGTGCAACTCAGCTGGAATGCAGCAAGCCTGAAGTGAGGCAACTCAAGAGGGTCACTGATATTGACAAGAGGAAACTAAAAGGCCTTGCCAACAAAGAAATGGTAGATGAAATTTTAAAAGTTAAAAAAATGACAAAGGAACTTAAAAAATTCAGAGGACGAGGAAGAGGAAGGAAAAGGTCACAAGCCATTGATTTATGTAATATGTTGGGTCAAGAGTTAGATGAAAAAACACTTGAAGGGAGTCATCTCAATGGGACTATTATTGAAAAAACTATTATATCCAAACTTGATTCATCGAGTCCTGGTACAAACAGTGGAAAGAAGAAGAGAGGCAGGAAAAAGAATGGCTTGACGCATTCACTCACAGAGCTAGACGAGTGTGAAGTTTCACGTCTGACTCGCACCACTCGCACACAAGGTGTTTTGGATGAGTGCGTATCAGTGCTTAAAGAAGGTTGTGTCTGGAGGATTACTTTCTGCAGTGAAAAGACGAAAAATGCATTAACGACCGAAGTAGGTGTAGGTTAATTTGAATTTTACTGATCATTGAAGGGGTTGGTTTGTAAAGAAACCTTGGTGGTGCATTTGGTGGGAGAGTATAACATGATAACTAGGTTGCATCAAATGATTCGTAACATCTTACTAACCGAGCGGTACATCTTTGTCTTCCATTAGTGAACTTGGAACAGTAACCTTCGGCATTTAAAACTAAATTCCGCTTGCTTTATATTGTACTGTTGTGATGAAAAAATTAAATTCTGCTTTTTGAGAACTTTTTGTGTTTCGCTCAACTTGCATTTGCCAGGACAGAGAAAAATACGGAAATGGACCATTTCCATGCTAATGATCCGTACTGTAAAATCCAGACCAAAAACCAGCCAATCCCACATTATTTTCATGCAATAGAATGTGCAACTCAACATGATCTGTTGTAGATCAGGATTTCACGCCTTTTGTGGCTGCTCTATAGTCGTTATTTTATTTTGAAACACAGCTTGACTCTTCATGTAAAACCATATGTCGGTTCTTGTTTTGTTGGTTCTCTGCTCTGCACAAAGAGGTTTTCCTCTGATCAAAACCATTGATGTTGATTTGTAGTCTCCTCAGCTAGTTAAGTACTTGTGCTTAGCTACATAACCTTAATACTACGTAATAATCATCTGACATGATCATTGTCATTATCATTAATTATATCTGTAAGCCGCTTCTGATCATAAAGAAAAACCTGACTGCCTAACAAATCCTTGGAGTCAGTTGTAACCAAGGCCAGGTGTTGAGTCCAGATTGCACTGGTGGGAGGTCCAGCTACTTAATTTACATTGTACTCTCCACAGATGTGTGATCAGCTCGCCAGCCTTCTTCACGAGGCAGCAAGGGAGGAGGAGGTCAAAGTCGTTGTATTGACAGGTGCAGGAGAAAGCTTTTGCAGCGGATTGGATTACCAGAAATTATTGATTTCCCATCACAGACATGATGTTATAAGAATGGTGGAAAAGTTTAAGTGAGTATTCAACCATTATCAAAGCACTGAAACTCGCAACTTCTAAAAGAAATTAAAATAATTATTAATTGGAAAATTAAACCTGTCACGGGGATGGGCATTGACAATAGAAATTTAACCTTTTTTATAGTGGATATAAATGTTGTAAATTAATCAAAGCCAATGATTTACTTGCAATTTTTGATTTATTATTATTGTAATTATAATTATTATTATTATATATTTTTTAATTATTAGAGTTTCAGGCAAAGTAGCATGATGGAAAAAATGATATTAAACTGTGTACATACAAAATTCTTAGTTTCTGCATGCATCTGAAAATCAGAAGGGAAAAAAGTAGCTGGCTTTTTCATGGCAGCTGATTTATGCACGGTTTTACCCATATGAGGTCTAAAAATGACCTCGTGCAAGATGTGGTTATTCACTAGAGAGAGTGTCAAACAACAGCTAGTTGCTTTTGTAGTTTTCCTCATTTTATTAATGTTCTCTCCTTTTTTGTCTGAAGACTGTTGGTGGAACTTATGATAAACTTTCCAAAAGTGCTTGTGGCTGCCGTCAATGGGAATGCCTTAGGATTCGGCACATCTCTCCTTGGTTTATGTGATGTGGTGTACGCACACAGTAAGGTAAGTTTGTAATAATATTCCTTTGCTAATTTTTCACAAGTTTTGTACCATAGCAAAGATGTCAATGCATCACCTAATGTGCCAACCAATTCCCTATTGGCTGGCAAAAAATAACTCCTCTGTTCCAGTGGTTGGCGCAATAGGCCATTTTACAGTTGTTTGCTCTGCAACCTAGCCTATGAATGGCTGCGAGGCTGCTGGTGACCTTGCATTGATACAGCCCCGACTGCTTTTATCATGCAAATTGTGTTGTTGTAATTCTAATTAGTCCGTATTAACATTACAAAAGCACGGAGGTTTGTATCAAAACAGGGTCACCGGCAGCCTCGCTTCCATTCGTAGGCCAGGTAACTTAGCTAGAACTGTAAAATGGTCTATTACTATTGTAATATCAAAGAGAATACTTGTTGATGGATGTCTTTGCTGTTGAACTTCCGTAACCCATTCACCAGTTGACGAGTAAAATCGTCCGGCATTAGACAGAGTAAAATCTGTCAAGTCTCACCCCTCGGGCACTCCAGGACAGTTGACGGAAAAAATTGTCTGACAGAATACAGCGTAAAATCTATAAGTGGCCCTCTTAGAAGACAAGGTGTTATTAAACACTGGAATCTGACACCTTTACCTCAGAAGAAAAGTAATATAATTTTAAAAAGCTCTTCATCCACTCCATCCTTAATTAATCCATTGACTCAGTGAGACTTAATAGATTTTACTCTAATGCCAGGTGATTTACTTATCAATCAAAGGCAGTTCAGGAGTCAGTGAGTTAACCTCAAATTATATCCACTCAAAGCTACATGTATGTTCCCTTTAAAGAAGGAAGGTGGAAATAACTGACTAGCAAAGGATTTAGGTGTGCACCAGCCTCAAATGACACCTTGGGGATAGTAAATGGAAGGTGAAAGACTAAAGATAGCCAACCTTACAAAATGTTGATGGGTTTTCAGCTATGGATCGAGGAGAAATAAGAACACTCAAATGTAATGTCTCAGAAAAAGATTTCATGAGACCAATACCAATGAAACGTGTTTATGATTCTTTGCAAAAGTGTTATTGAGTGCCTCTATCTGCTTCCTAAATAACCTTTTAGTGCCCAACAGAGACTGGGTATGTTATACTTCACTAATGCTAGACTAGCTTTCTCATCAATAGCGGAACTTTCAAGCATTGAAGGTTATGTTGTATAAGTGTCTGGCGCAGTTCAAAATTCAACAAGTTAATTCAGACTGGTAGAAATCACATACCGGTATGTGCACTGGGATAAGATACAAGCATATACAAAAAAAACAAAAGAGTTTCTGTGAAAAAAAAATTTAAAAAAAAGAGATAGTACTGCTTCGTTTTTGCTTGTGTTTTTGAACATTGATTGGTTTTAACAGTCCAAAGGTATTCTTATTTGGGTAACATTTAAAACTCTTTCAGGCAACCTTTCAAATGTGTTTTACCAAGTGGGGTCACCCACCAATAGGATGTTGTTCTCTTGTTCTTTCAAACATGCTTGGAAAAACTGGGGTAAGTGAAGGGCTGGGTAACTAATAAAGGTATATTTAGCTATCATTGTTGTGAAAGCTGTATCCTCTTTTCTCTTAGAAGAAAAAGAACTGTTATAATATGAAGAAATTGTTGCCCTCTGTGAATTCTTGAGTAGTAAGACAAAAAGCCATCTTCCAAAGGTTTCCATGGATTTTGGAGTGCCATTTGTTTTTGATGCACACAGAATGAGCCTATAGCAAAACAAAGAGTTACGAAAGAAACTCGTCCTCCCCTCCCCAGTCACTTTTTCTCTGGCCCCATGTTTGGCACACATCCGAAACTGGGGTGACTGTTGCAGATGAAACTGACAAATCTTGTCAATCTGTGTGGAGGTCATCTTCAAAGTCAGATTTGTCAAAACTTCACTGTCATCAGAAACAGTTTTTCTTTGGACTGCACTCACCCAGATGATCTCTTTATATCCCAGATGCAGTGATCAGTGCATGGCATATACCAAATTGCCACATAAAGCTAACAGGCTTTGAACTCTCTTGACAGGTTACAAAGATAACATACATGCATGGTTCAAGGGCACCCAACGAGCAAATTAAGCCAAAAGCCTTTGAGAGACATTTCAAGACGTCTTGTAATGTATCAAGACTGTCTGAAGAGATGTTTTTATCACCTAGTAGAATTTGATCCGTTTGGATATCTTAGCCAAAAATTGAAGTGTCCGAACATTTTAGGCGATGATGTCTTCATTTCAGAATTGCAAGCTGAACGTTACCTTCTAAGAACTTCCAACCAAACCATTTGCTCATCCCAAACTGCTAGGTGACCTTTTCAAGTGCCAAAAATTGCAAAAATATCTCTTCCGGAAACGTAAGGGACTGCTTTTCCCTGGTTGCGAATCTTTTAGGTTATGTTTTAGTAAAGAAATCTGTAGCTGTTTGACAACATAGAACCAAAATTCATAGAACAGTTTGACTCCCCCAAACACATATTTCACCAAAGATTATCATTGGGTTCAGTGCTGGGTGGCCCTTTGTACTTGGATTGAACACTACAACTGTGTCACAGTTTTTCAATTTTTTTTTGGTGGAGAGAGTTTGTTGAAAATCATGTGGCAGGTCCTAATAGACAGTCAATAAAATTTCTTTCAAGCTCTTAAATTGTTTCTTGTTCCTGCACAGGCTGCATCAATGTTGTTGTTAAACAACAAAATGGCTGCTACAGAAGCATGGGAGAATGGACTGGTTATGGAAGTTTTGAAGACAGGAAATTTTATGGACCAAGTCAACAGTAGAGTTAAATCATTGGCAGCCATGGCAAACAAGGTACTAGTGGCTAACAAGGTTTACAAACAGCTTAAAACCAGGGCTTGAAATTGCGACTGAATTTTCCCCTTTGCGACTTGTTTTCACCTTCGCTCCTTTGAAACAAAAGGGTTAGCAGTTGCCACTTTGCTGCTACTTTTGCTAAAATAAATAAATGACAAAATTATTTTGGTTCTCGCCGTGAATTTTCTTTCAATCTGGAGATAGCGCAATTGTTGCGTAATTTGGATGTGGTGTCAGCGATGTTGCGTGCACAACTCCATTCCTTTCATCATTCGCCATATTTTTTTCAGTGGTTTCTTTACACACAAATATTGCTGGCTCATATTTTGTTTTGCTACACCACTGACAACAATGCAGTGCAACAATTTTGCTACTAAAATTTGTGAAATTGCGACTAAATTTTCATATCTTGTTGTTAATTTTGAGCCCTGGCTTTTATTTGCAGATTGTAGGGTGGTGTTGAGTATGCTGTAAAAAGTGATGCAAATGATTCAAGGATTGTCTTATTTTGGCCTCTTTGGCACTTATGCGGGGCTGCAAGTATTGAACTGCATGCTCAATTTTGACTCACTCAAGTCAAAATATCATCAATGAACCCAAGTGTTGATGTGTTTTTAAGTTAGGGTTTTAGAGTTATATGTACTTGAGGAGTAGAATTGGTGGGGGAGTGGTGTGCTTTGTGGCATTCATGACTAGTTTGTGATACTTACAAAAAAACGTCTGACATCAGATTCTCATTACTAGTACTGAATCATGTACCCTATTTACCCATGTAAAAGTCGACCTTTTATGGCCTCAAAGAAGCTCCCAAAACTCGCCCTCGACTTATACATGGGTCAAAGATTTAGAGCCAAGTTCCAGCTGAAGTTCATTCTTCTCGGTTGTTTACAATTTATTTTCTGAAAGTGTTGTGCAAAAAAGTTGGATAATAAATAGCTTATTTGATGTTTTGGTATGTTGTAGTGCTGAGTATTTCGACTCGTTGTTTGCACAGCACAACTCGTGAAAATACTCAGCGATAATACACACCAAAACATGTAATAAGATATATTTAGTATATTTCAAAAGTGGATAGCCTACAAGGGCATGGTCTGATTGGCTTCTTAAACTCACCTCCAAGCAAAATGTTGTCATCATTGCAGGAATAAATGAGTTAAAATTACCTTTTTAGTGGGAGTTACGGTGGCCTCATGGTTTGTGTGCTCGACTCTGGATCAAGTGGTCCGGGTTTGGTTAAATGGGTACCGGCAAATTTAATGCTGGGGGTAACCCTGTGATGGACTAGCATCACATCCAGGGGGGAGTAGAAATACTCCTAGTCGCTTTTTATGCTACAGAAACCAGAGATAAGTGCCGGCCTGATGGGCCTTCTAGGCTCGTAGCAGACTTTACCTTTCCTTTTGTGCTATATATTATCTCTTTTTTTTAAATATATACTAAAACAACTATTCACCAAAGTGGAGGTGGCTATTGGTGGATAATTATTATTTCTTGTGGGTTTTCAAGGTCTTACAGGACACGAAATCGCTCCTCAAGCAGTCTGACCAAGAAACCTTGCAAGATGTTAACAATGAAGAATGCAAGCTGCTTCTTAAATATCTCAACGATGATCAAGTGTTGGCATCTATTAAAAGAAACTGGCTTCCAGATATTGTGACAGGATAGTTGTATTTCATATTGTAAATAGTTTGACTGGGTTTTACCTCTATTACTCACACACGCACATTTTATGACCGTTTTTAGTGAGTTAACTTTTATTATTTAATTGATAAGGATTTTTTTAGGATTGTCTAATTACTTACATAGTTTCGAGTATTTCTGTAATGACTGTATTTGGAATAAATTTATTTTCAAGCTCCAAATTCACTTTCATATCAATTTGGATATTTTGCCCGTAACGCGAGAAGGAGCAAACTGCCATTTGCAATGAAATGGTGTAGCCTCATTGTTTTGTAGAACGATGGCAGAGTTGTAGGGATACCCGTTCATCCAAAATATAGACTTTATTTAGAAATGGTGGCTGTTTTATCATTATTTTTTGGCCTTTCCGTAGACCAATTTTTGCAATAGCAGACAAATAACAAATTGGTCAACTTCTTCTGAATCAGTGGCCTACATAAACTCTTTTTCTTTTTTTTCATTCAGAAAATCACAAAATGAATCGCTGCGATTTTCACAATTCTTCACCTTAAAACTGCGTTTTGGCTTCCATCAATCATATCTCCGAACATAACCGAGAAGATCGACTCCACCTCCGAAGAGTGAATTGGAGTTTTTGTTTGTTCACAGCACGAATACCATTATGATATCTTTTTAGAGGTTTCTCACAGATACCATCGCTTTCCATCGGCGTCGAGTTCGAATGTACCATTGGAACCAAAGATGCTGCTTGGTAGGTTGTGTCACGCATCAGTTGAGTTCTCGACTTGGCATCGAAAAACCAAAACGCAGTTTGGCCATTGGCACTTGATGATAAGGCTCCGCAGAATTATGAAAATCGCAGTAAGAGCGGTTTTAAAGAAGTGTCAAAAGAAGTCAGTGCTTTGGTTCCTGATTATTTTCCTAAGAATCTTTCGTCACATTCTCAACCAATCAGAGTTGACAGGCTCAAAAACCAATTCGTTTTTTTCCCGCCCTTCAACGCCGGCGACTGCATCCATCTTATCTTTGTTTTGATTGGCTCATTTTGTGGCCTCTAACTACAATCATTGAGCAGAGAGAGAGAGAAAATATCCAAATAATTTTCTTGCGTGGATCATTGGCAAAGCCTGTGGTAAGCCAGCTTCAAACCTAGATCTCAATATTCCAAATTAGAGAATTGCTCAATGCGATATTTTTTCTGAAAGAAAAAGCAGTTATTTTGAAATGAACCTACGAGTGTATTTATACGATACAATACACTTTATTTTTCCTGCGTATCGGCCCTGGTAGCGGGATTTTGGCATTTGTTAACTGTGTTAACTATTTTGGATGAAAGTATCACTGACTTTTTCATTAGGGCTATCAGGAATGGAATTTTTCTAAACGACCGATCTTGTCATCATCCACGTTACCTCAATCGATTTTAATAGATATTTTTTATATTTTCATTCGTACACTTTCCTTCGCACAGCGTAGAGATAATGTGCAATAATACGAATTACAGTTTTAAGTTATCATGTGCTCATTTACTGATACAATGCACTTGAAGTGTATATAGGATTCTATCAAGTTTAATAAAGATGTGTTGAACACATTCCTCTTTTAACGCCAGATTTGTCCACAAGTTATAAAAAAGAGCCGTTACTTGCCCTTGAAATCGTCCGCGTCTTATGGCGCTTTTCATTTTCAAATCGGTTGCATTACAGAGAGTATCCTTGCAAAGTTGGATAGGTTTAGAATGATGGTGGAACAATGAGTCAAGTTTGATGAAGGATATATGTGAAGAAAGGTAAATATTTGAACGGCAGATTTGTATCGACTAGAAATCATCGCAGTGTATAATGAAACCAAGAAGTCTAAAAATAAATCCTGACTTGGACGGGATTCGACTTTATCAATAGCTCAGTCGGTAGAGCAGCGTGCAACTTGAATTGCAAGGTCACGGGCTCGAGTCCCGTTTGTGGTTGCAACTATTCAAGTTGTTTCATTAACACGGCGATGATATCTCGCTTTTCCTAACCTGCGACCAGGCGACTTTTCTTTAGACAGTTCGGACCTTCTCTAAGAAAAGTACGCCTGGTCGCGTGTTACGCTTGCATGCCCTGGCATTTATACCTGCAATGGCCCAGTCTATAGGTGCGCACCTTCGAAGGGTTTTTGTCTTGTTGGTGGTATACACAATAGCT
>OX421447.1:60593843-60596343 GCA_949126865.1 Montipora capitata | reverse complement strand
CTGAAGGCAGCATCCTCGTTGGAATCAACATCTTCTCAATTCTTCTTGGAATCAGTGGCAATCTGCTGGTGTGTATGGCAGTGTGGACCTCTCCAACCATGAATCAGTCAAGCTTCCATCATTTCATCTCAAGTCTTGCCGTAGCAGACTTGATCGATGCTTTCATTGCGCAGCCTCTTCTCGTCCTCTTAATATCGGGACGCATGAGCTCCATGTGTCTTTTCGCCGTTCATTACACTTTCCGTTTGGTCGCCAATGTTGCTCTTGTAGCTTTGCAGTTTACACTTGTCCTAATTGCTCTCGATCGATGCCTTCTTGTTTCCGGTAAATTCAACTACAGGAACACCATGACCGAGAGAAAGAAAGTCGCTTTGATCATTGTGTGGTTTTTAGCTTGTCTTCACTCTGCTATAAGAGACACTGTTTTCGAACATATTTCTCTTGTACTAAACGCTGTGCTTGTGGTTTTCTACGGTTCTTACGCGTTCATCTTTTATAAAGTCTACAAACATGGTAAGCACCTTCCCAAGTGCCGGCAAGGAAAAGGTCGAAGGAACACAGTTGTAAGAGGCATCAATGTTAAGGCCCAGAACAAACTGACAAAAGAGATTCAAGTGGCGTTAACCATAGTCATGATACTAGTTTGCTTCACAATTTCATGGGTTCCACTTTTCTACCTCAATTTAACGCAACCAGGAAGGCATTACGGACTTCAATACTACAGAATGAAAACTTGTTCTTTTTTCGCTTTATCGTTCAATCCGCTTCTTTACTGCTTTAGCAATACGAAGTACCGTCAAGCTTATAGGGAATTCTGTGCTAGTTTTTTGGGTGTAGCTTGGAAAAAGACGATAGACAAACCGAAGGGAACAAACGATAGCGGCTATCCAATACAAGGGCTTAAATTGACAACCGCGGTCTAAGACGGACAACCGACACCCGGGGTAAAAACCAGCGAAACTCGGAGAATGATGTGACAGATGATTAACTCAAACGAAAATAAAAATTAACATAATAACCTAACTTAAGGCAAAGCGCGCGTATATGCCGTTTCTTCTGAAATGGGCTTTGGGGTTTTTTTTTCGTTTTTTTTTTTTCAATATCAAAGTGATGATGATGATGATGATGATTATTATTATTATATTCTATATACAAGGCTAAAAGTTAAAAAATTAAAATATTCAAACCAAACGTTTTCGGCTGTTTGCCATCATCAGGGTTAAAAATGGGTGACCGTCCGCGCGTACATTTATATCTTATGTAATTCCCAAAGGGAAAAGTTTGGAGACATAAGAAATGACTTGTTTGTTCAAACTGGGGCGGAATTGTTGGATCATTAGCCCCTCGACGATCCTACGCTTGTGAAAAGTCTGTGCCGAGGAGAGAACACACCAAGTGAAAGCATGTGATGGGTTTTCCCGCAGGTGTTTTGCAGGTTCAGAAGTGTGAGCAGGATTTGAATGCTCCGCAATTCGTACTGCTACGTTTCGTACAGTCTCGCCAATTTAATCAACGCCACAAGAACAATCACCTTTGTAAACAACTTTGGATCTGTGAGTGTTTTTGTCTTTGTTGTTAAAGAGGGTTTTGATTTGCCTTGTTTGCCACAGGATTATAAAAATAAAATTGAAATTAGTGAACTTGTTGAGTTTTTCAATAAACGTCTTACTGAGTTTTTCGTTTTTACCGCAAAAAGGGAGCTTGATGAAAACTTTCTTTCGTTCATTCGGAATGATGTTGTCATCTTGGGGCGAGTGGTTTAGAAAGTTGTTGATTGTATGCGAAATAAAACGTTTCGGATCCAAAGTTGTTTACAAAGGTGATTGTTCTTGTGGCGTTGATTACATTGGCGAGACTGTACGAAACGTAGCAGTACGAATTGCGGAGCATTCAAATCCTGCTCACACTTCTGAACCTGCAAAACACCTGCGGGAAAACCCATCACATGCTTTCACTTGGCGTGTTTTCTCCTCGGCACAGACTTTTCACAAGAGTAGGATCGTCGAGGGGCTAATGATCCAACAATTCCGCCCCAGTTTGAACAAACAAGTCATTTCTTATGTCTCCAAACTTTTCCCTTTGGGAATTACATAAGATATAAATGTACGCGCGGACGGTCACCCATTTTTAACCCTGATGATGGCAAACAGCCGAAAACGTTTGGTTTGAATATTTTAATTTTTTAACTTTTAGCCTTGTATATAGAATATATTTTACTAAGCGAACATTATTATTATTATTATTATTATTATTATTATTATTATTATTATTATTATTATTATTATTATTATTACATAATTTTAAAAATAGTTTCTGCATTCTATGTGTCACATTACAGGTACCGAATGTCTGGCGACGAGAATGCAAAAATTAGTCTGGTTTGGAAAGTTTTCAACCCAAACCAAATTGATCCAAAATAACATTTGTACATTTGCCCCCTTGAGCACCCCATAATATATACAATACAGAACAATAGAATCCAAGATGGCAAGCAATTCAT
>OX421447.1:60578843-60588843 GCA_949126865.1 Montipora capitata | reverse complement strand
GTTTTGAACGAAAAAAAGCCTACCAGTCAGAGGAGAATGGTAGCAACGCTGTTATTTGCAGAAGGGAGAGAAAAAAAACCACCCGCATTATCCTACATATCGGATTACCGTTATCATTTTTTTAAGCAGCTCGAACACAATTCTAGAAATCTGTGATCATAACCCTGAAAAAATTCATATCTTCCATAAAATTCAAAATTTCAACAAAACCATACGTGGCATTTACGCTAATGAGGTTCTACGTCTGATCATGCGAATTTTATTCAATTCAAAAGGTATCCCGCGTAAGATTTAGGTTTTTTTTTTTCTGATGTGGTCACGTGACTTCATCAAATATGGTCAACGTCCATTAACTGAGAGTGTTCACAAATAAACCATATATGCCCTAGCGGGTTGTCTATTGCCGTTCTGGAACCTGGGAAATGACCGATGGAAGTTTACATAGCAACCGGGGCCCGGTTCCTCAAAAGCCGATTAACTTAATCCAGGATTAGCGTGAACTTTTGTTTCACGTCTTCAACTTTTTGGTGAACGTTTCTTTTGCTTATTTTTGTTTTTCAAGATTGACGTCTTCTCATGTAAAGTTCTGCCAAAAATCTGCGTTGAACAGCATTTGGGAGTAGAGAAATAAACTGCTTGGTTAATTTTTACTCTTAGATTAGCGTTAATCGGCTTTTGAGCAACTGGGCCCTGGCCTATAGTTATAGAGAAGGAAATCCCTTAATGATACATAAATCCAGGAGCAGTGCAAAATGGACTTTCCAAAAACCAACAACGAAGTCCAGATTACCAGAATGGTTATGTACTTTATCATTCTTGTAGTAGACTGGGAAAGCAATAATTTCCTGTGCGCATGAAGATGATGTTAGTTTTTTTTTGTATTAATTTATTATTTATAGTTTACTTGAAGTCTTTAATTTTTCTGTCGTTCCTCAATTAAGTTTAATGCTAGGTCAGGAGTGAACTCTGTTAAATCCAGTGGGGCTTGTTTTCTTTCTTCCACCTATTTTGTAATGATAATGGTGAACTTTGTTTAACTGTCAAGTTCTTTATTGCTTTAACTAGGCGCTATTTGGGTACACTGTAGAAAGAAGTCAATCAAATTAAATCAAATCAAATGCTGGTTTTTGAGGAAAGGAGAAAACAGAAACTCGTACCGGGAGAAAAAAGCCTCGAAGCAGAGTAGAAAACCAACAAACCAAACCAAAATATGATGCTGCGTCTGGGAATGGAACCGGAGGAGGGAACTCCCATATAAAAAGGACGGGGGTGTTTGTCGTACAGTTTTGGTACCTCTTAGGGTGGTCTGCCTCAAAAGGTCCATAGCAGGAGCTTTAGCGGTACTTTTTAGCATATATTTGAGCCAAAAAATTATGACAGGAGAACATTTGACAATTAACTAATTTTAATTTTGTCTAATTAAAACCCATAATTTGGTACCTCTTAGGGGTGAAAAAATTTCAAGCCATGCCTACAAGACAAGATCTTGGTTCCTCTTAGGGGTTCTTTTCAAAATTACCGACGAGCACCCCCATCCTTTTTACATGGGAGTCCCCCCCTCCCCGGGAATGGAACCTGGACCACATTGGTGGGATCACTGCACCAACCAAGCTCCCAGAGCATATACAGCTGTACTCACCTTGGGGGGCAGTTTTGCCAGGGCCTGTACTCTGTTTTGAATTTCCTCTGAAAACTTATCGTGAGAAACTACTTCAGTAACAAGACCACAATGATGGGCTTCCAGCGCAGTTAACTTGCGGCCGGCAAGCAGCATCTCATTAGCCTAAAGAAACAGAATATTCAATCCCTTGGCTTTAATTTGTTTAAGAAATTTTTATTGTGAATGGGCATTAAGCCAAATGCCAAAAATGGCAGCTAGTATATTATTATTTTTTATTCATGTTAATTAGACTCACTAGCCAAATTGGCATGTGAACTACAAAGCCTCATTAGCTGTAAAGTAGGATTAGTAAGTTCAATATATTAGCAAAAAGAATATTAATAATTGTCATTTTTGCATTAACTTTAGTCCATACAATTAAATAAATAAACAGAGACAAGAGATCGCCTCAGCAAGCAGGATCTCCTGTTTGTTTTTGTTGACAATGCAAGTCTTATGAGAGGCAAAGGCCATGCCAAGAAAAGACTAGGCTACAATGGAGAGACTCATTTCTCACAGCTTTTACTCATTGCACACATGGCTTTAATTACTACCCCTCATGAGTCACACTACCATGAAAAACTGAAGAGGCTATCTACAGACAAGGCGATGATTAATCAGTTAAAAAAACCCCTCTATTTCAATACCTTGGCAGGTCCCATTATCCTTGGAAAAAGAAATGAGGAACATCCTTCAGGACTTTGTCCCAGTTCCATAAAAGGTGTATGAAATGTTGCTTTGTCAGAGGCATACACCAAGTCAAATAGACCCATTACTGTCACTGATATTCCCACCGCAGGTCCATTCACTGCAGCTATCAGAGGCTTTGGGAAGTCTATGAAGTGTGCTACAAATTTCCTTGTAGAGAAAATTATAAGAAAACATAGTAATATGAATTCAACATCTGTCACATTAGTGTCAATAATAAGTCATGAAGCTGTAAAAACAGTTCACTTCATCAATAAAATAATATTTATTTCTTGCAGTGTTGAGGCTGAAAATAGCACAGCAGCAGCTGTTTACAATTACCAGTATATTAAGAAAACTGATTAATTCAGTGGTGGTACTATTATTACCCAGAGTGCGTTCGATTGACCATATTCCTGAATATGAATACATGGAATAGAACTTAGAAATCCTTTGTTTTTACAGAGATTCACATTAAAATTGTCAAACACCAGACAAAATGCTATTTTAAACATATATCTTTATTATCCTTGTTGCTTCAAAATGCCTGACATACCTTATTAAACCATCACTCCATTTACTGGTATTCTTATTCCAGAATAGGGTCACTTGAATGTACCCCCAGTTTGTTAAAACCTTCTGACCATCAGTTTTGAATTGGTTCTTAATCGTTGCAATGTTATTTCGTCAATTTCCCATAGCTACATGCTTCTTTTTCATTCACTAAATCATGTTGAGTTCACTAATAGTTTCCCGTTGTGGCAGGGGTTGTACAGAGACATGAAAAATTCCTCTAATTTTTCCCAATTTGGATTCATAAACTTGGTGTCAAACACAGGATTGATCATCAATAACAACAACATTTTAGTGCATTTACAATGAAAAGGCTAGTTAATTCAATCTTATAAAAGGGAGAGAGCTGACTTGTCTTTAGTTTAAACTACTAAGTTAAGTAAAGCAGGCAGCCAATGGTTGACTCCCATCTCTTTTGCCCCAAGAGTTTCTTTCAATTTTAAAGCAAGAATTCTCTTCATCTTTTCAATATTTTCAGCACTTTCCTCAAAACAAACAAATTCATCAAATTTGTGGGGGTTGCTTCCATTGTTATCATCAGTTACCTTTTGAAATTTTATGGATTTAAATTTGGTAAAACTGCCATGTAAGTGTAATGTTAACCGTTGGGGTTTACATAATATACCAAGAAGAGTACAGGTGGCCTCACTTCTTAAGGACCTTTAGATTTCTTTTTTAATAAGAGGACATGAGGTTTGAGTTGCTTAGTTTGTTTCATGATCAAGACAAAAAAACTTGTTTTTATCCTTTTGTATGTTTGATTTCATTCATTAGTTAGTCTGTTTGGTGTACCCTTTTCTGTTTCCAGCGTATTTGTATTTATTTCAGTGAATTGTTGGTTAGTTATTCCAGTCATTAGCTCATTAGCTTCTTGTTGGGTTCTGGTATTGACCGAATGC
Source organism: Montipora capitata (assembly GCA_949126865.1). NCBI lineage: Eukaryota > Metazoa > Cnidaria > Anthozoa > Scleractinia > Acroporidae > Montipora > Montipora capitata. The sequence continues at coordinate 60,585,024 of OX421447.1, read as the reverse complement.
ATAAATGGCGGCCAAAAATGTATTCTTTTGTTTTATGTGCTAATAAGACTCACTAGCCTCGCTCTAAAGCAACAATTCTTTTGTATTTTGTCCATGCAAACAAGGCTAGTGATGCTAATTAGCAGATAAACAAAAGAATATTCTTTTGACCGCCATTTATGCATTCAGTTAATTCTGAATGGAATAATAGGGACCTTTAGATCCGAGGATGAGAACGACTACAAGTTTGAATTTCCCACGGCATTAGGAAACCATAAAACAGCGAAACTCCGAAACACCAAAACGAAACTCCAAAACACCATGTATGACCCCACCATACATTGAATACTAACCGACAAAGGTTTGATTTGAGATTAAATATTGTTTTAGGCCTAATTAGGCCTAAAATGTTATTGCTCCTAATTCATTGAGACTAAGATTAGGATTCCGATTAAGACTGAGATTAGGAGCAATAACTTAGGCCCAAAATGATATTTAATCTCAAATCCAACCTTTGTCGGTTCGTATTCCATGTATGGTGGGCTGACATACATGGTGTTTTGGTGCTTCATTTTGATGTGTCAGTGTTTCAGTGTTTTGTTGTTTAGTAATGTCAAGTTTCCCGTACAGAGCATGCACATAAGGTATGGAGGCCAACATTTTTCAAAGTGCGCATGCTCAGAATGGAAAACTCGTCCTCTTCCTCTGATCCAAAGGTGCCTATTACCTCACTGGAGTTCAACCCATTCAAAAGTTGTCCTTTGTTACGAGTTGAAATGTTAGATATCTGCAGTCCACCTACTTCAAGATTGCCCTCGCATCTTGTGCCATTTTTTGTGGTCCCTCAGGTGGGATACGGGTAAAATTGCTAAGGTCATTTCCACTGCAATAATAATCCCCTGTTCCCGTTACCATGGCAACCACACAAGCATCATTCTTGCCAGCCTCATCTAAGGCCATCATAAATTCCTCGTACATCTAAAACACCAAAATCACAGCTACAAATGCTTGGACAAAATGATCCCGGCAAACGTTTTAGGGTCCCATTAGATAGATAGATAGGTAGGTTTTAATAGATTACTCCCCAAACTGTTTTTCAGAATCCATGAGCAATGCAATAAATAAGAAACTAAATGTCAAATGATAAAAATAATAAATTAGAAAACAGTCCTAAGAAAATATGCACGCTGATTGGTTAAAAATAGTGTTTCTATAACTCGATGGAGACACAGAACTAGCTCGAGTTGTTGACGTAGTGATGGCGCTAGCAAAGAGAACTTACATTTTGATAATTAGAGTTAACAAGTTGTTTTCCTTTTTCTTGTTGCGTTGTTTTCTAAAAGAAATAGAAAACATGTACTCTGTGTTTCTATCGAGTTATGGTCAAAAAAGCTGTGGAAACACTCGCCTGTGGCTCGTGTTCCGTGTTCCCACAGCATTTCTCGTTCTCCCAAACCTTCACTCATGTTTTTATAACTTGATAGAAACACGGTACATGTTTTCTATTTCTTAAATAAAACTTGAACAAATTTGATGAAAGTTAATCTATTCTAGCATAGTCATCAGTTGGGCTTTGATGGCATAGCTCAAAATTCCTTCAATGATTAAATTTTGATCAACTTATTTCAATGTCAAAAGAGCGAAACAATCCTCGCGCTTATCTGCACAATTTATCATCACTAAAATTGTCTCTAATAGTAATTTAATAATTATTATTATTCATGAAGCTAACAGCCTATTGAGACACTGATAAAACGTCATGTGCATGAGCTTTAAACCCCATAAAACACTCTCATTAGAATTCTTTATATGAGGCCTGGCTTGTTTTTCTTGTATGCTAAATTAATATCTTCCTCTCACATTTTGCACCATTTTCTGGACTCCAGAGGGACAAGCTTTTTATGGAATGTTTTTGAAGCTGTTCAGAAAACTCACAGCACATGTTTTTATATCAGCTCTAAAAACACTCAGCTAAGCCTCGTGTTTTTAAACCTGAAAAAAAAACAACGTCTGCTGTTTGTTTTTTAACCATTACACATTCAAATGAAAACAGATCTTTCTGATTTAGGTATTGCATGTACTTTACCTCCAATGTTATTGCATTGTATTTGGATGGTCTGTTCATGCGTATCGTCTGCACTCCATTCTCTACTGACACAACCAGTTCTTTGTATTTACTTTCAGCACTGGCTGTTGCTTTTTCAGAATAACCGGTAGTAGCAACATTTGATTCCTCATCAGTACTGCCAAACTGAACTACACATAAAATAACAGATAACTCATCTTTCAAGTCACATGACCACTTTAAAAAGAAACACACTTTTTTCAGTAAAAAATGTATTGAAGATTACCATTTTATCAGAAATGGAGTGAAGCTTTTTGCCTCCTCCTTCCGCTTTTTTAATTACACTTGCATTCATCATTGTAGTAAGTAGATTTAAAACGATTTTGTGGTTGACTTGACAAAGCCACTGTTTTGGTTCAAGGAATTTAATAGCCCAGTCAAAACTTTCAAAAAAATTATATGAAATAACACTAAAATAAACTAACTAGGAAATACCGACCAACCAGCTGATTTACATAATCTATGTACTTCTGTCGTGCATCATTCTGAAAAGAAAGAGAAACAGTTACCGTGTATTTTGTTGGTAAAATAATGTATTACCGTAATAATGATGGGTGAAGCAATCATTCATTCATTTGGATATTCTGAAGCTTCAATACTTATTTGAAACAATTGCAGAATTGTGTACTCATGCAAGACCACGTCATCGAAACACGCACTTTCTTGCCATTCTCAAGAATGTTATTGATTGCGCTCCACTTACAAGTGTGTTGTCAGCCCCTTGCTGTAGGAAATTTTTGATGCTGGCAAGAGCTCGGCTGGCTACAAATTTGTTAACCAAGTGTTTGCCATTTGTGGTCATACTGTATGATAGTAGTTGAACATCAGGGGGAGCTGTTAATTGTTCAATTTTGCCAATACCAACCTTTGACAGGTCACCAAGATCATTCCATGCTGTCCACTTTGCTTTACCAACAAAATCAAATGCCCCTGGCTTTGGATCATTACATTTTCCAACACTGGCCTATGTCAAAAAAATGTGAACAATAATGCAACTATTGACAGTGATGGTGATATGTACACATGAGAGAAATATTACCCTGTTGTGTTATTTACTTGTTTGAGCAGGTTGACGTTTTGGCAGCTATTTAGCTGATGCGGACCTGCTATACCCACCCACCCATATACTCACAGAGGACAGTCACAACACCGGGAACTTCATCCCCTACTCTTCTCGAATAGTGTGTGGGTTCTTTACGTCCCACAGGGAACTAATGAACATGGAAGATATTTGTGAGATGGGACCTACGTTTTATAGTCCTTATCCCAGAAGACTTGAAAGTCTAACCATTTGCGGATGTAATTACAAAGGCAGCACTTTCGCCTCAGTTATTTTAAGACCCTGAGTGTTAGTCCGGCCGGAGTCGAACTCACGACCTCCCGCATGGCAGCCCAGTGCTCAACCCTGGTTTGACGAAAGTTAATATATAAAAGCCATCAGAGAGAATCTGAACTGAGATGCTGAGTATCACAGTTATTAATAATGTTAACATTACTTGAGCAGTAACAAAAGGAAAGCCTGAAAAATTCAGGCTTTTCCGTTCAAGCCTGAATATTTCAGCTTTCCTTTCGACTGCTCAAGTAACATTAATTAATTAATAACTGTGATGAGTAGCATCTCAACTTAATATCCTGGTTGTTTGGCGAAGGGTAAATGGACAACTGAAGAAGAAACAAGGGTCCCAAAAAGGAATCAAACTTACAACCTTTGTAACTCTGGTCTATGCTCCACCAATTGGACTTGTCTCTTAGTTTCATAGTATGCTAGGACATTTTTCTAGGCTCTTAAACAAAGTATCGCCAAGGTTGGCAGGTTTGACAATGACAACTGATTCAAGAAACCTTTGCTGGTGATGGCATAGTGTATGCATTATATATTACAGCATCACTTTTATAGATTGCCTTACACCACCATCCAGCCAGTGTTACAGAGGCTGGGAGGGGGGGGGGGGGGGGGTGGGGGAGAATTCCCTATATAGGTATGTGCAGCCCCAAAAAGTATTGTTTTTTAGCTATTTTGGTCTGAAAGGGGGTATGGTTTGTTCACTTAAGTTTTGAATTGGGCATGTTTGTTAGAAGAAGCTACTTTTTCACCATTATGTGATCAATAAGACCATCTACAAAAGCCCCTCTTAAATATTATTATGCCAACTGTGTAACAGCTGAAATAGGTCTGAAAATAGGTCTCAAATAGGGTATCAAAATTTTCGTCAGGTCTGAAGGGTGCTTATTTGCTGTCCATGTTTGAACGACCTTCAAAGAGTGGCAGCCATTCTGGTCCAGTTTTTGAAAGATATCTCCAGCAGAATTCCTATTACTATAAGAAAAAAGATACAAGCTTGTATTACAAGAATTCCATTGGAGACATCTCTCGAAAACTGGACCAGAATGACTCCAGCTCTCTGAAGGTCATTCAAAAAGGGACAGGAAATAAGTAAATGACACATTGGTGTTCATTTGTTTTAGAGGGAGTTTCAATAGAGTGTCCTAAAACCAAAACCAAATTAATTACTTTGGCCAATCAAAAGGGACGGAGACAATCCAGTAATCCAATCAAAACTCAAAGAAATTACACATCACAAAGCACTGGAAAATGAGCGTGTGCGAGCCATGATTGGTTTTGGTTTCACTTCTGATTGGTTGAAAAAGTGGCGCGAGAACTTTGAACCAATCACTGAGTGAAGAAATGCAAAACCAAAGCAATTCGCTAATTACTTTCGACACTTAACTGACACTTAACTACAAAACTCGGAAAGAACTTCCCTGAAAAAGAGCTGATTCTGCGAACAACGCCCATTAAGCACCAGAATTCTGGGTCCTGCATGCATGTGCTAAACAAACACAATGTTCAATTTTTTGAACTCGTTTAAAACTTACATTTATATTGAAGTAACATTATGATTCAAAGTTAATTGTACGCTGAAGATCTCCCTGTCACTCAAAGACCTTAATAAATGACCATTACCTCTGGGAAGGTCAAATAAACAAGTGAATAATTAAATAAAAATATATGTATTATTGAAATTCTGAATTTCTTACTTGCTTGAACAAACCATACAACTGAAGTTTGCTGTCATTTCCTGGATCTTGTTTAAGAGTCTTAACTTTCGCGACAGCAGCCTGAAAATCCTTATCCAACTCTACAAGGTTTACATTTCCAGTTTGAATGTGTCTTAATGCGGGTAAACAGGAAAGAGATTGTCGAAATGACGATTTTTTAACAAGCAGGAATGAACGTAAACAGAACGCCATATTGAAATCTACAATTTGAGTGTACAACGGACCCCTCCCCACACGGAAATTTTTTCGCTATCCGTTTCCAAGTACACCACAGGCAGCCCAAGCTCGGTGTCCGATTTAAAGACTTCGTAAGGGAGCTTATAAATGCTAAAATATGTTGTAATAAAAACTGCACTTACCTCTACGTACAGTTGTCCTCGTCTTTTCTGTGCAATCGGAGGGCAAACTGTGTACGTTTTAGACGGGTTGTGGCTTACGAATTTTTACGATGTCCGTTAGTTGTCATTTCCCTTCATAAAGAGCCGGAAAGGCTGGGTAGTATCGAAAACGAAGACCCCGAAAGCGAATCTTCAGACCGAAGACCTAAGACCTCGAAAACGGAGATTAAGGTTAATTCAAATGTTATTTTTGAAGAGTTAGTCCTAAGCCGTGATCTAAGGTAGACTACTGTACATGTTCGCAGACGATACCACCGTGTTCTGTATCGGAAAAAGTATTGATGAAGTGTCGGCAGCCCTCAACCAAGCCCTACGTGAACTATATGCTTGGTGTGCTAGAAATAAGCTGATTCCCCATCCTAAAATGTCTGAATGTATGATAATCTATAGAGTGGACTTCATTAGACCCCTCCCTCTTATATCTCTTGGTGGAAATAGTTTAAATTTGGTGTAGCACAGTCGATTACTAGTTGTGGTCATTGATGATAAACTGAGTTGGTCTGCACATGTTGCTGACATGAAGAGGAGCTTTGTAAATAAACGGAGTCTTATGAAGTGTTCTTTTAGATTTTTATTTTAAGGTTATAATTCCGGCAGTAACGTACGGCATAGCCGTATG
>OX421447.1:60523843-60573843 GCA_949126865.1 Montipora capitata | reverse complement strand
CAATCCTCAGAATATTAAAAGCGTTCCTCCGTATCTTCTTCCCGATATGGCTCAGATGGGACGAACATGGGTATTTGCGATCAAATCCACCATGCAGAAACCCCTAGGAGATGAACAGCTGAGGGACTTCGGAAGCCACAATTTTCAACGCCAAGAAGCTGGAGACAAGGATACTAACCCAATATTTTGCGGCAGGAAAGCTCGCGAAACGGAACTCAAGCCCACTGACGTTGGGTCACGTATTGGTGTCAAAGTTAGCATCACAGGAGAGTTATACTTTTATGTGAACGGGATGAAGTTTGGGCCCTGTGCTCTTGATGTTCCAGTCGACAAGGATCTGTATGTTGCAGTTGACGTTTATGGAACAACAAAAAAAGTACAGATCATTCAATGTGGAGGTCTGAATCGCTTAAATCTGATCTGTAAAACATTTCGGTACTCAAAGCGCAATTAAAAACTTAAAATTGGGATATTTCGTTCGGATCCACCGAACTTCGTCAGCCACAATGCAAAATTGAATGTTAAGAAGGGTTATATAATGGTCTCGAGAGAGCTAAGATGGTTTCATAGATGCAGGCTAATTCGAAGCCATTGTCTCTGTTCAAAGACGGCTTACGTAATCATATCTCAACTGTCTCCCTATGTGTTATTCTCCGTGGTAAGAACTTTTGTTTTGCTGGAATCCATTGAATGACCCGTGAGCTGGCAATGTTCATGAACAGCTGACGAATTCCTAGAAAGATGTTCCTTAATTAAGTCGACACCATCTTAGCTCCCTCGGGACCATTATATAACCCTTCTTAACATTCAAATTTGCGTTGTGGCTGACGAAGTTCGGTGGATCCGAACGAAATATCCCACTTAAGGTAATTCCCTTGAAAATGACGTACTATCCAGATTTTTTTTCAAACTTGGCACAATTGATACTCATACACAGGACATTGAAAAAATGCATTGAAAAGATGGGGTCACCGTGCTTGTTTCCGCGCTGTATGCCCTTTATTCTAAGTGTTTTTTACCGAATTACGCAAGAAGCGTTCGAAACTAGATCAACCGGAAAAATTGTTGTCATGTAGCAAAAGCTACTGAGTATTACTGAAAACTTGAACTTATTTGTTTGTCCGGGCTAAAGTGATTTCAAATTGCTCAATCTTGCAAAGAAATGTAAGCAAATTGGACTGCTACAGTCATCACCTTGCACTCAGTGTCTGGCTCCAAATGCAGTTTCACGTCATTTACATGTAAATACTACAACTTCTACTATCCAACTTTTTTCTCCTTAAAATATCAAGAGAAGTGATCTTGGCACTTTGCTGGACGATTTAAGCATTTCAGGTTGCTCCTGAAAAACAATTATTTTTATTGTTTATTTTTCACGTGTCTAAAAAAAGCAACAATTGCTTAAATTGTCCAGCTAAGTTTGATGATCACTTCTTTCGTGTATCTATAATTCACACTTCAAGTATACATTCATCTCATTTCATTGAAACACAATGTAGAGTCTGAGATAAGCTTGCTGAGGTCTCTGAGAGCCCTTCGGCAGAGTGAATCCAATGGATGTCAGCTTTTAGAATCTCTCTACGGTGGCCAATTTACATTATCAACTCTGTTGATAAAACCAAATTTTTCTATACTACTTCCCCACCAACACAGCACCACAGTTTCTTTAGAAACTACCCCCTTCATTCATCAGTATAAAAAATACCATAGTACTCTTTGTCTGTCCCTCCAAAATTTTGCATAAGCAGTGTTGTCAGTTTCTCTTGGGACCATTGTAGATGTAAGTTCCAAAAGAAAGCAACAACAATGCTTATGCAAAACTTTGGAGGGACAAGCAAGGAGTATTATGGTATTTTGGATACTGGCCAACATGCTATGCACTTAAAAAACACCACATTGAGACTGTACTAGATATGCTACACAGAAAACCTACAACACTACACCAGAAGAAAGTATTGCACTAACAATACCCTACATTTACTAAACTACAAAGGACTATTTAGGGGAAGATATTTTTTAGGTGATCCAGAAACCTTGTGTTTCAAAATGGGCACCACTTTTAATTTGAATTCAGCATTTATTCTCCCAGTCAAAAACAACTTTTTTTCTTCTTAAGGTGTGAACTTGTTGTCACTGCAAATGATCTAAAATGATATATCATCTTGACAGATATTTTTATTACCTGTCTATCTTTATTACGCTGACTAAGCATGATGCATCCCTGTTATACAATGATTGAATATAGCCAGAAATAATTAATGTAATGTTTTCTTTTCTTTTCAGTTCCCTCTCTTGTTGACTTATGCTGTGAGAACATTCGAAAATCTGTGCCAACACAAGAAGAACTTGGAATGCTACCATTACCGGCACAGCTTAAAAATTATATAGCTACATTTTAGCCACATGCAAGAAAGAATGACCAAAAGAATATACTGAAGTGAAAAAGAGAAAAAAAACATAGAAACATAAAATTGTTATTTTGCAGTGAACTTGTTCATTGCCTACCCAGGAAAATACAAGATAGAAAAGTAGAAGTTTTAACAAGTAGCGACAGATAGAGAGGTTATACATGTGTGATTCATAGATCTATCGATAGAACATACAAAAAGACAGTAAGACTGTTCACAAATTTCTCTTCCCTGCAGTCCTTTGTGTCTGTCAGGGTTATTGCATGATAAAACATTGAATAAGAAGCCATAAAAAGTTTGCTTGGGAGTGTGGTGAGTGCAGTAAAGATGTTCCTGTTGGTTTTTTGCTTCTAGCTGCAAGTCTTGTAGAGACTTTAAAAGTTTGTGTTGTGCTGGGATAACCTTCGTTTAAATAATCAGTTTCCCCCATGAACCCATTGACTCCTGGGATTGATACTGTCTAACACCAGACGGTTTTACTTGTCAACTGGCGGAATCATGAAGCGTCTGAGAGCTCAGTGGGTTAATAGTTCAAAGAAACAATACTGAGTGCCTTCTTTGGGGTCATTCTTGCTTTGTAATTTGCTTTTTAATTTGAAGGAACAGTTGCATGATAATCCCTTGCATTCTTCTGAAGGAGTATCTAACTATCATCTTCAAAGTGTGTTAAATTTGAAGGCGTTGCAAGGCTGCTGCCTAAGATTTTTTTTCGGAGCCCTTCGGACTTCCAACATTAAAAGTTAGTAGCGCGGGTCATTTTTCAAGAGCCCAGAATCAATTAATTAAAAGTGAGGATGAATCACCTTGTGATAAGCTAGGCGTCCATTCGGGCTACTCGTTCAGAAATTGAAAGCATCCTCAGTCTATTAAGGACAGACAGTTTTACTTGTCAGTGGGGGCTATTTCAGGGGTGAATGTGTTAATAACAGAATGATCCACCTGAAAAGTAGCAACCAAAGTCACTGTAAATAATTACCAATGATAATTGGTAAATTCTAATGACTAATGGTTACTAATAATTATTACTTTAACTCTTATACATGTAGAAACCATTTTGTTAAAAAATGTGAAAAAAAAACTACTGCCCAAGAATGTCACAAGGTCTATAGGTTTTTTTCGATATATTAAAATTCAGCTTGATATTGAGGCAGTGAGGACAAAGACAAAGGAAAGTGGTTGATATGTAAATATTGTTCACATTCATTCCAACATGTTTCTATTGTTTTTGTCCTCACTGCCTCACTATCAAGCTGAATATTTGATATTTTGAAAATGGCCTACACTGTATTTGGTTTGCAGGCAGTCTGTAACTCAAAAAAAGTAGTAATTTTATGAAACAAACATTAGAATTTTAATTATTATTTTTTGTTTGTCAACAACTTAAAGGGTAACAGAAAGTTACTTGATTTAAGTTTACTTTGTTGGTTTGCATTCTTTAATAACAGTTTGCAACTATTACAATGTATTTTGAAGGCGAAAAATTGCATTTTAAAGAAAACTTCAATGTGGCACTTACTCGAGGAAAGTGAGATAAATTTGATGGTCAAGGGGATATTGTACCACAATTTGTTAAGAACAAAGTCAAAGACAGTTGATACTCAAGCTCTAGTGGGAAACAATTTTTTTTATTAGGGCTATAGTCCAATATATTTACATGTAACTTTCCTTTTTTGAGAGAAATATTGTTAAAGAGGGATCTTTTAATGCATATCTAATTCATTTTCATCCCTTTGTCTATTCTTATCTAGAATGTTTGTACACTTACAAAATTATTTAATGATAGGAACGGAAATAGTCCTTGGTCATGAATAGCATCCAAGGAAGCAAAATCAGTCAAGTAACAAGTAACTTTTCTCCAAAATGAAGTACCGCTAAACACATTAGATTTAGTGTTCTAACAAAAGGTCTCTTCCAGTAATGACACTAAGCCTTGTTTATTTCTTAGCATTCAGGAAAGATTTAATTACAGACCAAGAAATAAACAGGAGCATTATTACTGTGGTTTGCACCCATTCTTTCAAGATTACAACATGTCTGCCGAAGCAGTTTAAGGGGCAATGTTTACAATGTACTGAATGTAGATAATTTCCTGACATATTACAATGGTTATTAAACCACAACAAACAATAGAACAACATAAAAGATTTGTAGCAAAGCCGAAGAGTTGCATGCTTGTCGGAGCCTTGAAAATTATATGTACAAACAAGATTGAAAATGATTGCATCTGGGTAATCTTTAAAAAAGATGGCCTGGCGTTTCCAACTTTACCACAACTTGCCTACATAAAGGTTGTTTTTAATGAAAGAGTAATTTTATAGGTAGCCAACGTTTTTATATTTTCCCCACAAAAGAAGGTTAACGTAAGAGAAAATGAAAAGTCCTGAAGGCAAGCCCTGATGAAATGATGGTCACGGCAAAGCAATTTGCCCCATTGCCTTTTAATATTAACAAATCCCCCTTTGTGTGGCATTGACATTGTAAATGGACTCTTGTGGTATCCAAACCATAAAAATTACAGTTATGAAAGGTAGCATATTATTAAGCTGTGAATAGTATCTGCTACTAAAATTAACCATGAAAATGTGAATAAAATTGTTTAGTTATTTCATTCGACTTTGTCAGTTGCTCTGAGCACTCTGTGTCACAAGGTTCGTTGTTGGAATTTGTTGATCATCTGAAATGTTCACTTTTATGATCACGAGTACCACATTCTTTGTGTGTTGAATCCTGATGTTAGTGCCATTTTAGGGTCTTTTCCATTCATACTTGATCCATTCATGAGGCCTGGCATGCCATCTCCACGTAAAACTGCAATGCATTGCCAGTTGTCAAGGTAGTTGGCTAAAAACAGGAAAAGGAGCTTATGGCATGACCACATCATCAAGGATATTGCTGTTGTTGCAGACATGTCTCTAATACTTAATTTGCCAATGAACACCACCATTTTAATTTATGAAATTGAAATTAAGTAACTTCAGTAACTACAGCAGTCAGCGGTTACCTGGAAAGATGGCTGCAAAATTTTAAGCTCTTGCTAAAATTGTGTTAATTTTTTAATCTTTCTTTTAATCTTCCTCTTGATTCCTTTCATCTATTATTATGATAATGCCGGACAAAGTAGGGGATCTCAAAAAGGAAAATGATTCTTTAAAAATGCAAATTTCAGAACTATCAGCTTTTACTTGAATACTTCTACTTGATTTGTACATGTATTAGCATAACTTTATACGATATTATTGTAATTTTCGTTTTTTTTTTTCTCATACAAAATGTAAATCTGGTTGCGTTTTTATTTGCTTCCACCCGACTCTATTAGCTTTGCTATTTTTGGGTGGAACTTGCACTTCATCCTTTTAAAAAAGATTGTAATAAAATTCAATAAATCTTGTTGTCAATGTTGACTATGTAACCAAAACAAGAACAGACTGAAATAGATATAGACTCGATTTCTGCCACTCCCTCATGTCCTGAAACAGTGGCTGGTAAATTAAGTTTTAAACAAGCTTGTACCTTTCCACAATCTCACACATCCATCATCACCAGATGAGGATAGAATTGTACCAGTTACATTCCATTCAACTCTCCATACCTGTAATGCAAAAAGAACCACTAAATGTAAGTGCCATGGTACCTTGATTTAAAAGGAACCTCCACTCTTCACTACAAAATGCAGTAAGTTTAAAATCGTAAATGGTTTGAACCCAGGAGTCATATCATAATATTATTAAGTAACATATGATTGCCTGGTTGAGAGTAGTCCTGAGAAGGACTGTTTGAGATCACATTGACTGACGTTTCGAAACCTGAGTGGACTCTGAATATGACTTCAGCTCAGATTGTCGAAATGCCAGTCAATGTCATCTCAACCAGTCCTTCTCAGGACTACACTCACCCGGACGACCGTACTTTACTTAATTATAGTAAGTTTAACCCTTGCCAAACTGAACTAGCGCCAGAAGACTCAACTTGCTTATTGAGGGTGCCTTACATGCATGTGTAAATGGGTGAACAACATCTTAAGGTCCACTCAAAAACCATGTCCCCATTAACCAGAGGAAATGATATTTGCAAACAAATGCTTGATTTATTTTCCAAAAAAAGTGTTTGTAACGTGTATCAGGAAAATGATTTTTTATCTCCCCTATTATCACTTTCAAATTTCCTGGGCAAAGGTCATCTTTAATAATAATGATGTGTTAGGATTGCTCTATTCTTCTGACACCAATACCTTTTGTATTAATAATAACCAAAAGAAATGCTAGGCTTAGTTACAGAGCTGTGTTCTATTGTGTTTCAAAAGCTTCTTATCTTTAGCTTTTAGGTGAGCTACTTTAAACATAAGAACCACTGCAGTATGATTGTATTCACCTGTGACTCGTGTTCGCTAAAGTGCGCTGCTAAGCTGATGTCAAGCTTTGCCAAGTTTCCCCCAGCACTAGGCCCTTGGTCTCTACATGTACAACGAGGAAAGAAAGAGTACAGTTCAATACATGTACACTGTACCTCCTACTTGCCAACTTTAACCCATCGACATCCAAACCGGACGAAACCGGCCAGACTTAGTATTTTACTCTGTCTAACGCCAGACAATTTTACTCGTCAATGGGGAACCCCTGGGAGTCAATGGGTTAAAGGGAAAAAAAAAAAAAATTGTGCTTTTAATTTTTGCATTATTGGAACCACCAGAAGAACAAAGTATACATAAAATTATATGAATGCAAGCAGGCTACTGCTACTGCTACTGCTACTGCTACTACTACTGCTACTGCTACTGCTACTACTACTGCTACTGCTACTGCTACTGCTACTACTACTACTACTACTCCTCCTCCTCCTGCTGCTGCTGCTGCTGCTGCTACTACTACTGCTACTGCTACTGCTACTACTACTACTACTACTCCTACTCCTCCTCCTGCTGCTGCTGCTGCTGCTGCTGCTACTACTACTGCTACTGCTACTGCTACTACTACTGCTACTACTCCTACTCCTCCTCTTCCTCCTGCTGCTGCTGCTGCTGCTGCTACTACTACTACTACTACCGGTAATCATAGTTATATGGAGCTTCTTTTATTACCCATAAGGTTTCAGCATCATTATACGAACATCCTTGGATGCAATTGCAAGCAGATGGTAAGATCTGTAAAACACAGGGAAAAAAAAAACAATTATCTGAAGATTCCAGTTTTTACAGTTTTAAGGTGTGGGAAAAATTAAACACAAGCAAAAGGTTTTAGCATAAAATGTATTTATATATGCCTTGAATATGGTTACAGACAGTCTGAGAATAGCTTGGTTTTTGTCCTTTGATGCCAGCATAAAGTCAACAATAAATGTTTAGTAGCTATGTAATAATATTGATGTCCTCCCAAAATCCTCTAGTTCAATTTTATTAAGGGGCATTCAATGAAGCATAATCTTTTTCAAGAGCTATGTAAATATTACTTTGCTTATATGAAACAAATTTGAAAAACCCTAACCCTAACTCACTGGGGGAAAATACAGTGTCTGTATTTTAGCTTAATTGCCGATTTTTCCCACCGGGGAAGCCAATTATTATTATCTTTATTTTTTGCTGGAACACCTTGGCAGAACTGACAAGTGATGACTCATGGTGTGCAAAATCATTACTTCAATCTTAAATTGCAATCCTGATTTAATTATCAGCATACACTGGTTGGTATAGTTTTGGTAAAGACTCTGCCCTCCATCTCAAATACTGAAAACAACCATACTCATATACATCAGGTACAGTTATCCATATGGGCCTCCAGGCCAGCTGGATAACATAATCATACAAAATAAATCGTTTTTCTTTGTATTTCTCACCTTCCAAGGTTTGGAGCAAATGCAACGTCATTTACAGCATCTGTTATTGCCATAAGTGTCTCCACTCTGTGCCACTTTCTGAAAAACCAAAAATATGAAAACTGCATGTACATGACTGGCAAAATCTCTTACAGCGTACAAGGCTGTTGCCTAACAGGAGCCCGGTAGCCTGGGGCTCCCAAAGAATAGCTCTGGGCGCCTTAATTTTTCACAGCAACACCTTTCACTTCATATGTTGGGCTCCTAAGTTCTCAGCGTTTAGCTCTGAGGGCCCCTTTAAAATTTTCTTAGGCAACAGCCTTGGCGTATAAGAAATGAAAAGAACTTGAAGTGATGTAGTTCTGTAATTTTCCCAGCTAAAAAAATTTGAACAAACCTGCTTGCTTCATTGTATTCATGAATTTGGACTTTGCCTCCTGCACTAGTGTTGCGATCATCACTTCCAACAGCGAGCATTGGTGCATGCACTCTAAAAAAATAAATGGAAATATTTTTGTCATGTCCTTGGTTTGGATCAGAGAGTGTTCAAACTGAACTGATCTGTTCCTACAATCCAGCTGCTCACACTCGATTCTAATTAAAAGTTCACAATGGCATGCGCACACCATGAAATTAGGACAATTTTTGCTAATACAGGCATCCTCCAAGTTGAGGCTAATTTCTCAGACAGAAAGTGTTTGTTAACCAAACCTTTAAAGTGCCCCTGTGACCAAAAAAACAATTCCTATTTTTCTTTGGATTTTAAAACTATAATTATTAACCCATTCACCCCTAAACCGGCCTAAACTGGCCACACTTAGTATTTCACTCTGTCTGACACCAGACAATTTTAGTGGGGAACTCCCAGGAGTCAATGGGATAAAGTCAGTAGAAACAAGATACTCTTTAAAAAAAAATATCAGTAGCACATCATGAAAAACCTGCTATTAGTTTTTTTACCTTGAAGGATTCCAAGACACACAGCTACAGCTCAGTTTGTGATGGATTTCATTCTGTAGGAACAAAGTGCAAATTTTTACCATGCTTTAAGGGGACATACATTTAGTTTTTGAGAGGACCTACGTAGATTTTGTTAACCGGCCATTCACACCAAACGTTCTCGCCATTGATGAGTAAAATTGTCTGGCGTTAGACAAAGTAAAATCTAAATATCATTCTCAGTTGAAGAAGGGTTAAATCCTTTGTCAAGATCATTATCAGCTAATTTCTTTGCTTGTTCTACCCCAATTTCAGCATGTGGCCTTCACAGTAAGACAACACCCCTCAAAGCAAGAAATTCGTTGTTAAAAGTACAATCCTGGTCAAAAGTTGTTAGAAAGGTTGCGCGCATCACTTCCCTTCACACCTAATTCGATTATTCTAACTACTGGCTGTACCATTTGGGAAAGAGCACGCTCTTGTGGCCCCCCTCCCCCGTATTCAATGTTGGAAGAAAAGTCACCATTTTGTTTGGTGCAAAATCCAACATTGATAAGGGGGAGGGGGGGTTATCTCTACAGCAATGCTACCTCCCCCCAACACTTTTGTCCATGATTGTAGTTTAACCCTTTGATGCCTGAACCGGCCAAAACTGGTTAGACTTAGATTTTTACTCTGCCTAATGCCAGACAATTTTACTTGTCAATGGAAAACCCCCAGCAGTCAATGGGTTAATCTCCTTAAACTGACCAGAAAACGTATAAACTGGCCTTAAATTTAAATCCATTTTTATTGGTTTATTTAACCCAACTTACCTTTTTAAAAAAAGGTAAGTTGGGTTAAATAAACCAATAAAAATAATTCAAATCAAATCAAGCCAAAAAGAAAGAAGGCACAAAATATATGCTATAAACTCATATAAACACATGCAGATTCTAAGGCAACTCTTTGCTCATTAAGGAGGGTGCCTACTATTGTTATTGCGCATACGTTCTGCGCATCTCACGATACTCGGATTTCCTATCGGTGATGCTTACTAATACAGGGATATTTTTGCGCGGTTTAAAACTATCCGGAAAAAGTAGATCTTAGTAAGTGTCCTTGGTATCCAAAAAGAAAATCGGGGGTAACCATGCATTTTTGAGAGATAAGTAAGCTTCAATTTGAGAAAGAACGCCATACATTGTTTTGTAATTTAAAGCTTTTTTACAAAATTAATATTGTTCTTGAATTATCTTTGAAAAATGCGTGGTTACCCCCAATTTTCTTTTTGGATTTCAATAACACTTGTTAAGATCTACATTTCCTGCATAATCACACACCGGGGAAAAAATATCTTTAATTAGTAGGCACCGTCCTTAAAATTGGCTAAACACTAAGTTATTGACAAGTTGGCAAGTAACTTGTTCCAATGCATCTCTGAAAAATACAGTATGGGGGAAACTCGTTTTAATCAGCAAAAAAACTTCTCTTTTTGCCATTGTGACATGGGGATACTTCAACCTTCTGATTACTACAGGGGTAGTTTGGATGCTCTAACACTGAGCCATCAAACAACGTTCTTGTGACAATTGTCCCATCATATTGCTGGGACTGAAACATTGACGGAAGCTGTCTGTGACTTGTTCGTCGCAGACAACTTCCAATTTGTGCAATAGTTAATCGCTGCGCGGAATTAAATGACTTTGCATACAGCTGTATCTAGAGGAGTCTTCCTAAATTCATGCCATAAATTTAGAGGATATTTTCCCCAATCAAAAAATTCACCTCTTCATATCATTCACTGGAGTTTAACATGTAGCATTATTACATCTCCCTCATTACAAGATGAAACAACTTGAAAAGAAATACTTGAGTTTATTGTTGCATCACTTTGGATAAAAGCTACGCTGTTAAGTAATCTAGCCACTCATGACAACACACACCTGCAGTTGCCACTGACTAAGATTCATTATATCTGGAGCTTCATATATTCTGACAGTGCCATCCTTTGAACATGTTGCCTTACAGGTACATTAGAGATAACAGAGTAAAGCAAAATATTAGTGCAACTTTAAATAAAACAGTTGTTGATTAATAATCATTGCAAGAAAAATAAATAATTAAATTCAAAAATTATAAAGCACCTGTACATTGTAGAATAAATGTGCTACAACAAGTTGCAAAAAATAATAGTGGAGACACTTCACCTTCTTGGGGCGTTCTTAATTTCCCTATTATCTCTCACACTGCAGCGCCCGCTCCCCCCTTATCAGTGTTGCTAGCAAGACAAAAAAATGTTGGAAACTTAAGCAGTCAACATTGAAAAGGGGGAGAGAGGAGAGGAAGTGGGAAAGGTTTAAGTTCTAGATACGGCGGGCATTGGAAGCTAGAAAAGGTGTTTTTTAATGAAAGTGTCTCAACAATTTTGCAACTTGTTGTAGCATCAATGTTTTCTTAACATTTTAACTTTTCCTTCTTACCAGTTGTAATCCTAAGTGTTTCGGAGAAAACTTGACATCAGTTACAGAAGTCCTACTGTCCACCAATGAAGTTCTTTTGACCTTGAAACAATAATGTACATGTGTATGTTCATCAGATACAGTTGTATAACAAAATTGATAAGAACTACAGATAGTCAGCAAATACCCAATAATAAATTATATCATGAAGAAGACGGTGTAAACTTTGAAATGGGTGACCCTTAATTTTATTAATGACAAGTCTTCGAAGACAGTCTTCTTTAATCTGTTCTGAAGGGTTGAAAATTGGCTTTTTGGATATTTTAGATTCCTCACTCTTCCTAGGGTAATTCTCAGTTTTCCTCGCTTCTTCTTTGGCTCTTCCTTGTTTGCTTTCAGTCATGTGGTTCAAATTCTTCAAACTAGCTGTATTTTGAGTTTTCTTGGTCTAATATTCATTATCATAATTTGAAACAAAGGAAAATCAAAATGAACTGGTTTAAAATATTTTGAACCAGAAAAATATTATTTGAACCACAACAAATGAACAAATAGCCTTACAAAATTAGCCTTAATTCTTTGTATGCCAAAGAATATATTCAAATTTATCATTATAACAATCCTATGTACAAGGGTTGTAACAAGACAAGAAGGCATCTGTCTGTTATAATTTAAATACCTGTTAATTTAATAACAAGTTGTTACAAACCCAATAAGATCTTTTCATTTAATAATTGCATACCCAATGACTCTGTCCATGTGATATGCCATCACCAGTACCTACAACTAAATATACAAAATACTGTACAACAAATTTCCAATCATTTTATACAGATAAAAAAGTAGTTGATATGGACTTATTATAAATAACAGCATGTAGCTCAATGGTGTTGGGTGATTGATTCACCTTTCATTGTTGGCAGTCTTAGCTCCTGCTATAAAAAAGAAAACTTATCTCAAGGCAGGCAAATCCTGGCAATCTGGCCAAGAGCTCAGACATAAGAGCTGGGCATGCCCTATGCTGTACCTGGATACTCAAGATCGGGTACCCTTCTACTTGAAAAATTAATGAAAGACATGACAAACCCATTAAAGGGGACATACAGTATATTTTGAGTGGGTATAGAGCTTGTTAACCCATTGACTCCTGAACCATTCCACCCCCCCCCCCCCCCCATCTCCTTATTGATGCACTTAAGTCCAGAAATGTACCTAACTAGACGCATGCCACATTTGGACATCCATCTGTATTCCCGAAACAAAAGTAATGTTGAACTTGGCAAGAAGAGCAAAGGGACACTTTGCGGCCCTTATTGAAATCGCATTTTTGAGTGTTAAAATAGAATTTTCCGTCCTATATTTCTGACAGCAAATTGTATTATTTTGAGGTCTCCCATTAAGATACTACCCCTGCTGGACAGGGCTTAACTTCAGTGAACTTTGGTCGTGGAAAGCTGTCAGACGCTCAGAGTACATGCTAAAACTTGTAGTAAAAAAGAAAGTTGTAAGTGAACTTGAAAATGATCACCATGTCAGCCTTGAAGCCAACGTTTCTCAATTCCCTTATATATTTTTTTATTTTTCCGGGTTTAGTATTTCACTAGTTTACCCAAATGTCTTGTCAGGGGGCTATTTACCTAAGACATCTACCACGGCACTATAAAAATTAATGATATATGGTACCAAAACAATATCGTGTACGAAGGGAAAAATATTCCACAAAGACAACTGATGAATCTCCTGGAAAACAAAATGCAGCTCAGTTTGACAGTTATGGAATAAAGTGCTGTGTTACTGCACAGTACCACATCTATGCAGTGTGTGCCTATTTTTTCCCTTGCTTTCAGAATTTCATGATAAACACATCAAATCGGGAGACTCCCAAGAAAAAATATACAGTTGTGAGCAAAGTGGGATATTGGAAAGAAAAAGGACAGGGGTGACGGATTGACTAGAGACAAGCCTTTGATGCCTCCAAGCCACCTTCCAGTAGTATCATACAATAATAAGCTGTACCTTGCTCTTCCCAAACTGCAGCAGTTCTGTCAAAGGAACAAGATGCTAGAACCTGTCCAAACTCTGGATGGGCCCAAGTGACCTTCCATACTGATCCTGAGTGAGTCTGAAAGCAAAATGCAATTAACTTGAGAGCATTGCATTTTTACCAACTATTAAAGAAGAAGAATAATAACAGTACTATATTGACAACCTTCAGGCAAAAATGCTGCAATTAGGGGTAGTCATTTTTGCATGGATTGTGTTCACTCCGAATACAAACAGTAAATATTCACACTAAGCTCAGAACATCATATGAACTGTCCCAATTTCAGACTGTGCACCAAAGATTAGGAAAATGCATGGGTTTCAATCAAATTTCCTGCAAGTGGGTAGTTAAGGCAGTGCAAATGGTGGGAGTGTCTCATTTGACAAACAAGTTACTGGAAGGTGTCTAAAAATTTCCATAAGGCTTCATCCACGAGAAAATCATAGCCTGTGGTTGTCTGCTAGTCACTTGTGCTTCATTTTTAGCTGTTGAAACTGTCAGTCACAACTAGATGAAAGTCCTTAATGCGACTACACTTACTTATGGGTAGTTGATTTATTCAAACCTCAAAGTACAAAAAGTTACGATGACTTATGAGGGTCACTGACCTTCCAGCTTGCAGTACAGTTCCATTGACCATCTTCTCCAAGATCCCAAACCTGTTTTGAGTATAATTATCGCTAAGCAACAATCTGTAAACATTGCCCATTTACTAACAGACATTACAAAATAGCGAAACATCGAAACGAAGCCTCAAAACACCAGGTATGACCCCAGCATACATTGAATACTAACTGACAAAGGTTGAATTTAAGATTAAATAGGCCTACATGTAATTAGGCCTAAAATGTTATTGCTCCTACTCTCAGTCTTAATCAGAATCCAAATCTAAATCTCAATTAGTTAGGAGCAATAACGCTTTAGGCCTAAAACAATGTTTAATCTCAAATCCAGCCTTTGTCGGTTAGTACTCAATGTATGGAATGTATGGTAGGGTAATACATGGTGTTTTGGTGTTTCGTTTACCTGTTCTTGTGGTTTAGTAATGCCCTTTACTAACAAAATGATGGGTTACAGTACAAAAAAAAAAAAAAAAAAACAGTCAGGATCAATAAGCTGATTTACTGTAGGTTGGCTCAATTGGCTGGGCATACTTCATTACAGGAGGCTGTGGGTTTGAACTTGGCCAGAAAAATACTTAGGCAGGGCGCGACGAAAGTGCTGTCCGATAACCCGGGGCTAGTGGAATGACTTGTCGGGCTAGCGTTTTCTTATCGTAGCTTGCCCGATGGGCAAGCACCGTTGGTTCCCCATTTCTGATGATAAATTGAGCTTTTATACCAAAAAGTGTGTAGCAGAAAGCTCCTGAGAGAAAATGATAATGTTATGAGGCCAAATTATCGTAGCGTGACAACGTTTTGCACCGCGTCCGTAAATAACGTCATGACTTTTTCTGCTTACAAAAGCGACCGAAATATATTTTATAAACAATTTTAATTTCGGGCTAGCTCCTCAGACCTTCGGGCTAGTAACCTCAAGTAACAGCTTGCCCGAAGGGCAACCTCATCTTTTCATTTTCGTCTCACCCTGTTAGGGCCTTAAAAATAACCATGGAGAAAGAGCTGCCTTTGGAATGAAATCACAAAAGATATGTCCAAACATGTATGAAATTAGATGCACTCCCATTTTGATAACTGTCACCATGTACACCCTTCCTCATTAATTCTCCAACTTCAACTTTTTCTCAAGAGGGGGTGAATCACTTTGGTGTACATGTAGCTGACTGGTGACTTTTGTTTTTCAGAATACCAGTTGTATAGGCCATTCTGGAATTGGGCAGGGAACTGCGGTGAGTTTCAACTTTAAACCAATCGATAAATTGACACCATCACATGAAAGATAACATTGAGATTGGCCATTTGTTCAAGTTTGATGCTTTTAGGTCGAACAGAGACAATTCAAGTTACGGACTTAATAGTCAAAAATCCATACAAATGTCTCTAATTTTGAGGCTGCGTCCCCCAAAACCATAAAAACTCATAACATTTTTTATGATTTCTGTAATATTCATAAAAATAGGCAAACAAAGTGATTTTCACCTCACCTAATTCCAAATAGTAGGTCCATGACAAGATTTTCCAGTTGTCTCAAATCTGATAGATTTATTTTAAGAATTTGGGGGGGATGCATCCTCAAAATTAGAGACATTGTGCGGATTTTTAAGTATTTTTAAGTCCATAACTTGGCCTTTGTGCGACCAAAAACCATCAAACTTAAAAAGATGGCCAATCTTAGTGTTACAACGTATCTTTCATTTGAAACTCGCCCCAGCCCCCTGCACAATTCTGAAATGGCTTATTAGCAAGCCACAGGTTAGTCTCCTTCGCAGCCGTTATTAGGGTCGTCACGCAACGCTCCTCCCCACTAACGGCTGCTCACAAGAGAGACACATTCCTTTCCCTAAAATTGACCAGTAAGAAACAGGCTTCCATATTCTGGAAACCTGGTCCAAATCCCTCTCCATTACTTGAAAGCAAACATGGTGGATCTATCTCCTTCTTTTTCAAAAGTGCGTGAACAATTCAAGTTTAGCGAGTTAAACAAGCATCAAAAAGAAGCGATTATATCTGCAGTGCTGAAGAAAAAGGACGTATTTGTTAGTTTACCAACTGGCTTTGGAAAATCTGTCATTTTTCAAGCTCTGCCTATGGTATTTGATGGCTTCACTGGCGAGTCTGGCCACATTTCCCTGATTAAGGATCAAACCGAACGCTTCCGACAGGTAGGAATATCCTGCGTAAGTCTGAGAGACGCAAGTACGCAGGGAGAAATAGATCTCGTTGAAGGAGGATTTTATTCGGTTGTTTATGCGACGCCAGATTGGCTAGCCGATAACAATAACGTGCATTCTATTGGTTCTCAAAAACAAAGGGAAAGGAATGTGTCTCTCTCGTGAGCAGCCGTTAGTTGGGAGGAGCGTTGCGTGACGACCCTGATAACGGCTGCGAAGGAGACTAGCCACAGGTCATCTTGGGGGGGGGAAAGGATGTGCACAACCCCTGCACCCTCCCCCAATATCCACCCCTGATCGTTCACATCTGAGAATACAGACAATTAAAAATGTACATACATCACAAAGTGATGCCCTAAACTCTGCTTGTCAGGTAAAGACAAACATCTGTATTTACTGTAACTTTGAAATAACCCAACTCTTCCCTTCTTGTGCATGCAAATTCAGATATAAATTGTTGACGCTCAACATTGCACTCTATCTTTTTCAAGATGGCGACTGCACTTAGTTACACGACCATCCACTAAAATACATGTAGATAGCAAACGCTTCAGATTTAGTCAAACACTTTAGTGGCGCTTGTAAAAATTGGGCGTGCACCTCATTGCACACATTTCTAGACACACGGGAGACTTAAGTCATCTGAAATTAATACAGACTAAAAAGTGAAGATGTGTAGGACATAAAGTTCCTGGTGTGTGGTGTACCTCTCACAGCGCAGGATTACATGGAGGGAGGGGCCCAATATACTTACCTTCACACTCTGATCACTAGAACAAGTGGCCATTCGTCTACCATGATAATCATATGACACATCATGAATCAAATCTTTATGTTCTGCGGGAATTTCACGAGCTACAAACATAACTTCGCGCTCACGCCAAGAACTCCTGATAACAATTGATCAGTAAGATCAACGATCTCAGAATTTTATCAATCGGCAAATAAACGCCTTTAAGCCTTCTTCAAAGCGTGTATACAAAGCAGAACGTAAGGAAACTGGAGCAAAGAGTGAAGAAATGAATCTTGGTAAAGGTTGAAAACGAACCAGAACCGATTTAAGTCAGACATATGTAAATTTGCGTTGCCCTGGGACCAATAATTATCATGTGACTATAGCTGCTTACCAAGCCTAACCGCGTGACAGATTATTCATCTCCGCCATCTTGAAAAGAAAAAACGCTGCCGACAGGGGCTAGATCCAGGCTGGTCCAGATCTAAAGTTTTATCTTGAACCATCCTCTTTTCGCTTTCATAATTCGGATAAAAAGGCCTAATCGTAGTTTTTATACATTGTCTTTGAAATTATTTAGTTTTGTATTTTATGAAAAATGGCGGATTTTAAAATAGACGAAGGCGCTCAAGATAGTTTGTTAGACGCTGCTCTTGATACCTCAAAGGATGATGACGCAGTAGTAGGAGATATTACAGGTGACTCAGCGGTGGATGATTCCCTAGAAGACCCGGTAATAATTTTTAAAATATTTATAGATGTAAACTAAGAAAGAGTAGGGAGCTAAGCCAATAGTACAAAGCTTCATGTTACTTCTCGAGGAAATTAGATGGCCGGCTCTGAAGACTGTACATATGAAAGCTTATCCGTCGAGGATACCGCACAACTATTGCTCTAATCGGTTTTTGTGATTGTTTAATCATATTTCTTATACAGATGCCTTCTACAGCTGTTTTTGTGATGTCAGCTGTCATGATTTTGAATGAAGTTCTCTCGACGCCAACTTGATTTGCGAAAAGGCGTCTTCTCTTCTTGTCTTTGTTGGGATGACGGGCAGGATTTTTAAAAAAACCGGAAATGACTTTCATTTAACCAAAATCCACAATCAAGGACAGGGCTGTTTGAGATGCACACCTCCGTTACGTGTATGGTGGTAAACGGTCATTCCTCCCCATGTTTTTAGGTTGATTTAGAAACAAAATGGTAACCTGAGTTGATGACCGGAGAGCGTGCGGAATAGTCAGGATTCTGCTCTACTCTGACTTACAGCACCCACCATTGTCAACTGATGTTCCCGTAACTTCTTTTGCTAAATCAGCCTACTGTGCCTAAGCACTCTTTTAAATAATTAAGTCAAAGCACTCATTTCAATGACTAGGTCTAAGCACTGATTTTATTGATCGAAAATTAGGGTTAGGATTGGTTAGCTATCATAGAGGGGTCGTCAGAATACTGTGGGGTAGAATGACCAGTACTCACGCTTACAGGGCTGCTTGAAGATAAGTGAACAACCCAGATGCAAAAGTAATGAGCACATTATGCGTATACACAATTTTTTTTTTTTTTTGACGTCTAAAATTGTGTATGGTATTATTCGTTTGTTCCTTTGTTATTGATAACCATAATTTTGATTTTCCAGTAATTGTTCATATAGGCAAAAGAATAAATTTACGGAATGTCGCTTCGGTTACTATCAATTTCGATCTGCAAATGCTGGCAATGAGAACATCTTCGATGTTTAATACCCTCATTCCATGTTTTTTTTTTGTATGAATTCGGCCAGCTCAGAGAAGGCCAGATATCAGCGGTGTTATAATTTGTTACTTTTCCTTTACGTGCAATAAAGGTCTTGAAAGACGAGCAAAATTAAAATATTCTGCGTTTTTTCTTGACACCTTGACAAAAAAACAGACAGATTGATGTTAGAAAAATATGTGTACCTGGCGCGAACCAAGAAATCTTTTGTGACACAATGGGTACAGATGCGTCGGCGAGCGTTAATATTAATTACACTTGATTTTCTAATTTCAATGTTGCCAGAGGTGATTGATAAATCATTTGCATGTGCCTAAGGCATCACGCCTTTTATAGTGGGTCTTCATGTTTAAATGATGAATTTATGTACAAAATTGCTAATGATGAGCCCTTTCCTGAAGAGTTGTGTCTTTACATGTACATGTACTGTAAGTGTACGAGTAATAGATGGACAGGCTTTGGACACCAAAGTTGATTGTATTCATGTATCGGTGAGCGCCACGCTTTACTATTGTATTCACATCAAAAATGAATGTCTGTACAAAAGAGCCCTTTGCTTGTGAGTCGTGTTTATTTTACGAGTAACGGATGCCCGGCATGAAGTTTGTCTAGTATCGCTCTCAAACGCTTTTATGTAAATTTTGATATTAAAATGTTTTTTGTGCGGCATTTGTTGATAGGTTATTTCTCAAAAACTAAACTTGATGAGTTTTTGGCTTTAAAATAAATAACCAACCAGAAGGACTTTGCACTATTTTTGCTCTATTAATGACTCGTCAACCAGTGAACACGCAAATTATTTTCACATCCACCACATTATATTATTTGCATTCACTACTTGCACAAATCCCATAATACACCTTTTATCCCCCAAAAATCTGCATAGGCATTGTTTTTGACTTCTCTTGGGACATTTTAACGTCCCAGGAGAAAGTGCAAACAGTGGTTATGCAAACGTTTTGGGGGGGAGGGGGGGGGGGGGAATAGAGGTGTATTATGGAATTGTGCTGATTGTGTTGATGCACATCTGCCTTTTTTTAAGAGGCTCTTTGTGTATGCACCTTTATATAGATATATATATATATATTTACACATACTTTGGCTCGCTTATCTTCCAGCTGCACTGTACGTGTAGGTTTGCTGACTGTTACTTGAAACAGCTGGTCTTGCTTACTCCTTTGAAGAAATTCTGCTGTCTTTTAGTGAGACTGCAGAGTTTGGTTGCTCAGGCAAAGGTTTCTTTTCCTCCTACCCTTCGACCCAGCAAATACAAGAGAAAACAGTCCTCTGCTAAGGGAAATTGGAAACAATGTTCCTTTATGATTTACATTCTGTGTTACACTGTAAAAGCAGAAGATTGTTTCATTATATGGTCAGTGGTTTATCCTTGGTTAAAAGCAAGTTCTGTTGAACCATCTAACTGTACAGTTGATCTTAAATACAGTACAAAATATGTCAACTTTTTCTGTGATGGTAAGGAACTTGAAGCCATTAAAGCGAGAGTAAAAGAAATGGAAGAAGAAGCAGAGAAATTAAAAGAAATGCAGAAGCAAGTTGAGGAATCTATAATGAGTCCAACAGCAGGCCAACCATCATGTAAGAATTTTGTTTTACTTTCCAAAGCTTGCTTGCATATATAATCATCACGAAGGTAGATAAAAGCTACTGTAACAGTATAGCTACATGTAATGAGTGTGTCAGCACTCTGTACACCTTATTCCGAAATTGCCATTTTGGTATTCTTTTGTGTGTATGCAAAGTAGCCCTTGTGACCTTGTTCAAGGTTAAATATTCTTTTGAATTTTAAGTTTGAAAGACAGGAAAAGTGGTCATGCTCTGATCCAAAAACTGAGCAATGAAGGGAAATGGGTATAATACCGGGTTGACATCACAAACTGCTTTGCATTGAGATATTTTGTTGAAAAGCCGTGATGCAAATAATTATGAATTTTGTGATGTCAACCCAGTATCAAACCCATTCCCCTTAATTTCTAGGTTATTGATCAAAGTATGGCCACTTTTCCTGTCTTTTAAAGCGAATAAGAAAGTGAAATTTCAATCAAAAAGTTCTAAAAATGTCTTTTGGATGATTTTGGAGAATAAATAAAGTGGAAAAGTGTGTTGAGGTGATGGGCACTATATGAATGAGGCAACGTAACATGGGCTGATTTGTAAACAAACAAATACTGCAATGGTGGCAACTTGGAATAAGGTGTGTAATAAGGTGTTAGCAATCTTGTAAGTGCCCAGCTACCATTGTACAACCTTGTTAAATGGAAGCAAAATGTTCGCTCCACATTTCTCAAAACATCATCTGTGATACTGGTGATACTTTGATATTGAAAATTCATTCCCTACAGATATTTACTATTATCCTTTTCCAGTTCCCAAAACTCTAGAAGAAAAAGGTGAAATTGATGCAAGATCAGTTTACGTCGGCAATGTGAGTGTTTCATTATGGAAGGCAATTACTGTTGAATAAGCAACTATTGTTTTATTCAACTTCTTACAACCCAATGAATGTGTCATTTTCTGTCTTGTTGTAGGTTGATTATTCTGCAACAGCAGAGGAATTAGAGCAACACTTTCATGGTTGTGGATCTGTTAACAGAGTTACAATTCTCTGTGATAAATTCAGTGGTCACCCTAAAGGGTTTGTCATTGTGCCTTGTTAAAGTCAGTTCTAATGATGAAAACTCAGCAGGATTCTGACTTTGCCCTTGTTTTATTTTAGCTTTGCTTATATAGAATTCACTGAAAAGGATGGTGTTGATAATGCTGTCAGTTTGGATGAGTCTTTGTTCAAAGGAAGACAGATCAAGGTATAGTTCCCTAAAATGCTGAGGACTGTAAGAGACCAAACCCCAGTTTGAAGATGGTAATATTGTTAATAATATTCTTTTCAGGTGAACCCTAAAAGAACTAACAGACCAGGCATCAGCTCAACTGACAGGGGAATGGCGAGAGGAAGAGGCAGAGGTCGTGGTTTAAGGGGTGGATTTTTCAACCCATATGCAAATTACATGACCAGGCCACGTGGAAGAGCTATGTTTAGGTATTTTTTGCTATTATTTTGTTTTTGAACTCCTTTGGGAACCAAGACATGACATGTGTAAGTCTTTCTTCTGCCAAGCAAAGCTGACCCATAATGCTGTAAGCTCCAGAATAATTTGTCTAGAGATCAACCAGTATTGATGCTGAGATATGACTACTTCCTCCTTTAAGAGTAATTAATTTTGAAGGTCTTGGCGCATTTGTTTTGCTTTTCATTTCTCCTCCCTTGAATGTGCATGTAGTGTTTATGCCCAACTTTGTTGAAGGAAAGATCTTTGCTTTTCTTGTGTAATGATTTTTCTTTTTTCTCTACAGGGGACGGGGTCGAGCTTATTGGTATTCGCCTTACTGACAACCAGTCAGAGAAGACAATAAACTTCTCAATTTATTTTTCCTTGAAGTTGTTTGGCATTATTTTCTTCCTTTTTCATCTTTTTTAACAAAGTTCAGCTACTTTTTGTCTTCCCAGGTTTCTTGGCATTTCTCAAGGGACCTCACCGTGAAGTTTACAGTTTACATATTTCAAAGAAAGACAAGCGCTCTGGATGCCTGTTTAATTTGGATAATGCCAGAGTAGGTATGACGATTTGGCAAGGATTCTTTGTCTTAAATGTCATCAGCAAGAATGAAAAAAGAAAAGAAAAGACAGGAGAAAAAAGAAAAGAGTTTTAAAGAGAGTGGAGAAAACAATGAAAGAAAATAACTTTGATTGTGATGAAAAAAGATAGTGTATCAAGTGCTGAGTGGTAAAGTTGTGAGATTAAAAAAAAATGTTGTCTGTGGCCTGATTTGTCAAACTTTGTATAATAATAATAATAATATTATGCTCTACACTGGTATGCATTCTCTCTTTAGATAAAATCTCAATAAAGGGTTTTACACAAATGTATCTCTTCATTGTGTGGTTTTGTTGACCAAGATCCTTTAGCAACTGTCACAAGTACAGTATTATTTTATACAGGTAATGCAATTTCATGAAGCAAAATACTTGGTTGTTCCTTCTATCTGTTTTGGTCCTATGGCACTAAAAAAGTTATTTACAAACTGTACATAAAAAAAACTTGGAGGCTGCACACTGATCCCAACCATCTTTTCATTTTCGGAAATGTTTAAAGTGTACCTATAATGTCTTGATTTTTATGCCCTTGCCGGTTATCTGAACTTAAAATGCAACTATTTTGTGAAAAATCCTTGCAATGAATCAATAATTATGACAAGTGGCCATAATTCTTAGGATGAGATTCTTTTATATTTTGCAAGTGATGGATTAGTTGAATGTTGGACTGCTGTGCAATTTAAGATAATTGCTGCAGGGAGTTAAATTCACAGTGACATTTCTGACTAGTCTTGTTTCATCATCCCAATAACTGTCCTTTCAAATGTCCTTCAGAAAAAAGGAAGAGAGAATTAGTGATATCCCCACGAAATGAGACACTATAATATTATTCCCCTTGTTGAAAATAACGAGGTCAAAATCCCTCACCTACAAACCTCATTAGCAGTAATTAACATTATTGCTAATTAGCTGTATGTGAAATCGAATGTTAATTAGTTTAATTTGACTGTTCACAGTCCCTTATTTTCCCGTTTGATCGTCGGGATCGAGCAAAAAATGTCGCTGTCTTTGTTTTTAAACAGCGAGCACAAACTGGGGAGAGTGACATAACTCTGGCCACTTCCAACTTTTGCGTGGTTGTAGTGATGGTCCATTTTTTTTCTGAGCATGCATAGATGAGCTGGAAGTCCGTGATTTGCAGACTTTCTGCCTTGGAAGTTGCCAGAGTCCATCTTCTTTGTGCTGACCAAAAGACAAGGTGGGCTTGGGAACGAGATTGGAAATTTCAGGGGGTTACCGGTAAGTGCTTATTAGTACTCTACCTGTGGACAGATGCAAAAAAGAACCCTATGGATACTACAATAATAATAATAATAATTATAATATTATAAACATGCCACCTGAATCTTACCTTGAAGTTATGTTTTCTCCAGGATTGTAGAAAGGGTTGCAGAACATGTCGGTGTATGCCACATGGAGTTTCCTAAACATCTTATAAAAAGAAAATTTGTGGACCATACTCTTACTATGATTTTCATAATTCTGCGGAATCTCATCTTCGAGTGCCAAACTGAATTTTGGTTTCCATAAATGAAATTTTCAAACATAGCCAAGAAGATCAATTCTGCCCCCGAAAAGCGAATTGAAGTTTTTGTTTAGTTCACAGCTCAAATGCCATTATGATAAGTTCTTAAGTAAGAAGATCCTTACTTACATATTCCATCACTTTCCATCGGTGTTGAGTTCGAACGTGAAAAATGCACCGTGGAATCCAAAGATGCTGATTGGTAGGTTATGTCATGCATCAATATTGGTTGGTGGAAGTCAAAATGCAGTTTGACCATTGGTGCTTAAAATGAAAATTGCACTTAACTTTCCTGATAAATTTGAAGAAGTTTTTTCAAGTGGTTGTTTAATTAATTTAAATAAACCCCTGCAAAGGGGCATACACACACTACTTTCCACCTTTGAAATGGTTTTGTGTTTAATCAAAGGAAAATTATATAATGGTGGTGAATGACTTCAGTTGCTTCACACCCTTGTACTCTATCTTGTATTCCCCTTAACATGTTTCATGTGATGTCAACAGCCTAACAGTAACTGACTGATGTACAAGGCCCAGTTGCTCAAAACCTGGTTATTAAGTAACTTGTTTCTAGTTTATTTACCAATCAATAAAGATTTTGCAAAATATTTTTGCCCCTCAGTTGTGACTTATACTAAAATAACTCTTTAAAACCACAAGGGCGAAAATAAAACCTTGATTTATCTTTTTTCACGGTTTTCTTTAATCAGCTTTCAAACAACTGGTCCAGGTGATTATGATGATGAACATGATGACACCCACAATAAAGTTGACTCACCGTTCTTATCTCATTGTCTCGTAATGCAGTATTGGCTGATTCAACTACAACTACAAACTTAATTTTTGTATTAGTCACATAGCCATATCTTTAAAAATCTGTCAAGGACCTTTGGGCACAAATTAGACATTGACACAAAGTAGTTTGAAAAGATAGGGATTGATGCAGTCTTGAGCAAAGCTTATCTTTAGCAAAGGATACACTTTATAGTCCTCTGTAGGGTAGAGCAAGCCAAGGTACAGCTCGCGTGGATCATTTGAGCTTTTAGTTAGAGATGACACTAGATGAAAATAATTTAAAAGGATGCACTTTAG
The DNA here is from genome assembly GCA_949126865.1 of Montipora capitata. Classification (NCBI taxonomy): domain Eukaryota; kingdom Metazoa; phylum Cnidaria; class Anthozoa; order Scleractinia; family Acroporidae; genus Montipora; species Montipora capitata. The sequence goes on along the minus strand of OX421447.1, from coordinate 60,548,640 downwards.
GCATCAGCTCTGATGGATGACACTGACTCTGGGATGGCTGGGGTAGTACCGGTACTACACACCTCTTGGGTAATTTGATCTAAGATTTACAATAGTAATTTTGTCATCAAACCTATCTCAAACCTATTAGTCTAAAGTCTACTTGTCACTAAATCTATTTCTTCCTCTATCATTTGTTTATTTGTCATGCTCAAGCATGGATTGTTTCAGGCTTCTTCTCGACAACTTCTTACTGGTAAGCTGTTTCATTAACTGTGATGATCTTTCACTAGGAAAATTGCTTCCAAGTTTTACAAAGAAGATACCCTAGTTTCTAGTTTCTTGAAGTAACCCACTGCAACAGCTGCAGGCCAATTGGTGCTGAGACCAAATAACTGGAGATTTAAATGAGTTTGGACCTGAACTGACTCAGTGTGCTAGTCTACAGCAAGTCAGTTCAGGTCTAAACTCGTTTAAATCTGGATGTTGGCTGTGACAGTCTGTTTTTGATTGGTTCGAAAGTGACGGGATATTTCTAAAGATTTTGTATTTTTGTAGATTTGATTTTTAAGTAATTTATGTTAGTATGTTCAACAAGTTTAGTGTTAGTAGTTAATTTCGCAGTTCCTGTGGCTATTATATTTGACACACTTCAATAACAAGACGCAAAAGACAATGTTGGCGTAAAAAGGGGGCAACACTGCTCCACGATCGGCGTGACAGACGACTTCCTCAGCGTGACTAAAAACCTGAATTTGTCTCCCAAACGCACAAGGTGAACTGCACTGGATCGGACAAGTTGTGGGCCGGTAAAAGCCAAATAGTGATATACAAGCCTAACTCTCCACAGCACTACGAGCTAAACCTCCGGCCAGCATCGTGCTATTATGGAAAGAGTGTAGCCGGTAAAAATAGCTCAAGCCTCCTTATCTCCCCAGCACTACGAGCCGACTCTGCTGACACGTGCTGGAAGTAACAAGAACAAAGGCAGATAGAGAGCGTAAAATGGCATAGCAACGCTGTTGTAAAACTTTATTAGTACTTGGGAGATAAGAAGGCTTGAGCTAACAAAAAATGTTATTTAACTCTATTACTTTAGCTCATAATATAATTAATTTGGGGCACCTGTTTGATTAAATATATTTAGGTGTCCCAAACTCTACACCGTAATTAAATGTCAGGAAGCTTATTGTTCTTTCTTCTCCTATGTACCTAATTTCCATTTTATTTTTCATATGGGAAATGTAAATTATTCTGATTCTTTTCTATTCATTATTTTGTTACAACAATATTGTAAAACTTAAATTTATCCTAACTTTATGTACATAATAAATTATTCTGTGTGAGTTAAATAAAAATTGACTTGACTTGACAATTCTCAACCATTGTGTTCTTGACTTTGAAGGTATTGATTCATATTATTAAAGCTCTGATTATAGAGATAAAAGGTGATTGACCCATTGACTCCCAGGGGTTCCCCATTGATGAGTAAAATCGTCTGGTGTTAGACAGAGTCTGGCCGGTTTAGGCCGGTTTTGACATCAAAGGGTTAACCTATTCATACCTCAATCGTCCTAGGACTTGCCCCAATTACAAGTAAAATCGTCTGGCGTTAGACAGAATAAAATCTATTAAGGGTCACTATCTCAGGGGTCAATGGGTTAAGGTTAGCATTTTTGTAGAGGTTTGGGTTGTTTCAGTTCCGGTCCTCCTAACCTGGGGGTCTAACCTATAACCTGCCTTGCATACGGAACCCGCACCCACAGTGCACGCGGCAGTAAAAACTGTACTATCCTGTCAATCATTTTCCCTTTTCATCGAAATGGTGCATTTTTGTGTGCAAACGACGTTGTTGTTGATCTACCCTGTGGAAAGAACGCCACCAAACTCTTTTTTTGCGAAGCTAACTCAAATTATACATTACAAAAAAGGTTTGACATCTTCTTACACTAGATTCAAAAATATAATACTGAATTTGTCTTAAAATAGTTAGAAAAAGCACAAATAACAGCCTAAGCACAACGGCTGACATTCAGAAAGCCGCTCGCCGGCAACCCAGTTTTGCCACCAAAGCTTGTTGACAAAAACGTTGCCACAAAACCGTTAAAATTGTTTTCTGGCCCTTTAATCGCGAACAATTGAAGTGACGTCGGATAGCACAGTTTTTCCCGTTTGCTGAATTCTGATTGGTCAATTTAAATTTCAGTAGCTCTCGCCGTATGCATGGTGCACTTTACACCCGCCAATTTTAATACAAGGTCATGCCCGTTTTGGTTTGTTGCCGAAAATCATCCCCATTTTCACACCAACCCTCTCCACCGCCTTATTAATAGTGGTTGTCTCCTTGAATCACATGTAAGGTCAGGAACAAACTATTTCTTGCCAAGGGTACAGGAGGGGGATGCTGGTTACACTTCAACAGGAAGTTCCATTTTTATTATCCAAACTCTCCTATGGATCTAGAGACGATTCCTACATTATAAATTTCTTGAATCGAAGAAAAAGATTTCTACCTGTCAATTTTATTGTGAAAAAACAGATTCCTCAGTTTTTTTTTGTCTTCCTACCCATGTATTTTGGAGATTTTTGCAAATTTCTGGGAGTCTTCATACGGAAAAAGGGTGCCATATTCCTACTAATCAAGCAAACAAGTCAAAAAGAAAGGTCATCCATAAGTGATTCGTACTGGTAAACTTAAATAGTTACCAAAATCATCATCCATAAAGACGGTTTGTTATTTACCCTTCTCCTCGACAACATCCAATGACGTGTGCACTGTGTAGTGAAATTTTAGCTCTTCTTCTGGAGAAACCGTTCGAAGAAATAACGGGTAGTTCTGAAGTAAAACAAAAAACAAATTGATGAAAGGGAACTTTTAAATTGGCTATCTGACAGAAAATGTCCCTCACCTCTTTCCCGATGACAGCCACACAGACCGCCATGTTGAATTGTTGGTAGCTACTTCATGTATCCCTTATCACAAACACTCACATGAAGTACTTAGGAAATTGTTGGAGTTTGCCGCTGACACCTGTTACGGTAGACTCGGAAAAGATCATAGGGAGCTCACATGACGTGACCAAGTTGCAGAAATTTAGCCAAAATTTGGGGATGGCTCAAGAGAGACAAACTATTTGGGGCTTTGTTTTTGTGCTTTGTGTAGTAACTGTTAGTGGAAGCAATGGAAAGCCAAATGTTATAATTATGCTGATGGATGATGTGAGTTTCAGAATGTGAGGAATTGTTGACAATTTGGTGACAGTGAAGCAGGCCTCAAAAGACGACAAACTGAAGCTTTCTTTTTCACTTGCTCTTCATTTGTTAAGCTATGAGGTCTCTATGTTTCACTCCCATCTAACAAGTTATTGAGAGGTTGATATCATGGTCTTGCCACCCCCCCCCCCCCCCCCCCATATTTTTGGCTTTACTTGATAGACCACACATTTTCACAGGAAGGGGACTGGACAGTGTGGGAATTCCGTAGGTTATCATTCTTGGAACACTGTTTTTTGTGTGCTTGAATTGCTAGTTTTTATCTCATTTTTCTTGGATGCAACACTCACCACGATTGCTAACAGGAGGCAGTGCAGTCCAGAACCAGGGATCCTGGGTTCAAGACACATTCTGACCACATGCATGTTACTGCAGTAAAACCTTCATATTTTGTTTGTTTGCGATGTGTTTCCATTTAGATGGGATGGGGTGACTTGGGAATATTTGGTCAACCTGCAAAAGAGACACCAAATCTGGACAAGATGGCAGCAGATGGAATGCTCTTTCCAGATTTCTACACTGCAAATCCACTTTGTTCTCCATGTAAGTATAATCATTTTTCCTTCTGGCCAGTGAGGAAGGACAATTATTTGAATACACTTCAATGGAGTAACCTGGTAATAATCCTATGTAGGATCTTTTGTAAGATCCTAACAGGATCTTAACAGGATCCTGAGATAAGATCCTGTAAGATCCTACATAAGATCCTTCACAAGATCTTACTTAAGATCCTGTAGGATCCTGTAGGATCCTACAGGATCTTAAACAGGATCCTTTAGGATCTTGTAAGATCCTGCAAGATCCTAAACAAGATCTTAAGCAGGATCCTGATTAGGATTCAACCCAGGATCCCAGCTTGTTATTGCAGGATCTTTGAAAGGATTTTATGCAGCATTTTGGGATCCTAAAGAGTATTTTAGGGGCTTGTTTAGGATCCTATCAAATTTAGATTATATATATATTTTTTAAACTGTCCAATTAAGCTAGTACAAACCAATTTACATGTTCTTATTCTCAATCCAAACCATGTCATGGCAAGCTATTCAAGGTATTAGAGATCGACAAATTTCTTAAGAATGCAACTATCCACTTGTAGGAATTTCTTTGGAGGTGATATACAAGGTCCAAGCTAGGTCAAAGTATCCTGTTGAGACCTTTTAAGTTATGAAAGTAAGCTGAATCTTGTTGCTATAATAAGACTGCATGCACTTGTATTTTCTCATTTTTTTCTCAGAATAATGTGGAGTCAAAAGCCGACAGGAAACACAGGGCTCGAAATTGCGACCAATACGGTCGCATTTGCGACTAAATGTTTCCCTTTGCGACTAAAATATCTGGAGAAGTCGCAAATTTGCGACTTGTTGTCACCTTCGTTCTTTCGAAACAAAAGGATTAGCAGTTGCCACTTTGCTGCTACTTTTGCTAAAATAGATAAATAAATAAATGACAAAATTATTTTGTTTCTCGCTGTGAATTTTCTCTGAAGGTAGCGTAATTGTATAGTAATTTAGCTGCGATGTTACGTGCACAGCTCCATTCCTTCGATCATTCGCCATTTTCAGCAGTTTCTTTACACACAAGTATTGCGGGCTCATATTTTTTTGCTAAACCGCTGACAACACAATGCAGCGCAGCGATTTTGCGACTAAAATTTACGAAATTGCGACTAAATTTTCCTATCTTATCGCAAAATGCGACTGGATTTTTTCGTTAATTTCGAGCCCTGAAACATGTCTTTATTCTTGCAAAGAAGTCTTACATTACAAATAAACAGATTATGCAGACAGAACAAACTGTACAATCAAATTACGAGATGGCAGAGATGCTTGAATTGTACATCCAATGTTCTTCTCACAGATAATATAAACTACGCAATCACAATCGTGCTTCATATATAGCAAATAGAAAATGGGATTTTGAAAGAAATTAAAACAAAAAACTGGTATTACAATGTTGGTAATTAAATACTTGTAAATTTAAAACAAAATTAAATAGGTTTGAATTAATCTGTCAATGATGGTGATGGAGATAATTTTCAGTATTCTTTCAGTTTGTCCAAACATTTTTGATTCACAGATTTGCATACATGTCTGACCAGGTCCTGTCAAAAACTTTGTCACCACACCTGACTCGAATACATTCGGAAAGATAAGAAGTATGGAAATTTGTGAGAAGTTAGTTTCTCGCAATCAAGAACCATCACATTTCTCAATAATACAATTAACATGTCTGCATACATTTTCTCATGAGTAAATGTCAATATTCAAGATATTTCTTATCACAATCCAATCGATCTTTCAGTGATCTAGATCGAGGAGAAAGTGATGTCATTTACTCACTAGCTTAACAATGAAGTGTGTGAATGCGGCTTTATTAGTATGCAGCATGAGAGTTCTTGATTGTCACATTCGTGTTCTGCACTCTTGTAGAACCAGACACTATGTGTAATCTATATAAATCCTATGTAACGACCATATGTAAATAGTATGTTATGATATACATATATTTAATATAGAGATATATAGAGATAAACCACAGAACTATAACAAGTCTGCAAAGAGAGATCCCCAAATACATCAAACCATAACTGGTTGAGGAGACAGAATTGGCTGCTATTTAGCATTTTTATCTGCTGTAACGGAGCTTTCCCTGCTGTCCCATCAAAGAATTTTTTTCAGAAGTGTCTCTTTATACTCTTTCTTGGCAACTAAAAAAAAAAACAGTACATATACTTCAATGATGCATGTAGTGATTCCTCTAAATCACTGATTATTTCTATTAGTCTACGTCCATAATAGCTTTCTCAGGCATTTTCTGCATTGATTACAATAGTTAAAGTGACAGAAATTAGCATTTTTACGAGAAGGAATCAATTGTCAATCGTATACATGTAACTTGCCGTATGAGAACTTTTTTTCAAAATCATTTACTTCACCAGTTGATCTAACTTCATTATTCTTGTTAAAGGTTTACTATTTTTTTTAACAGGGCTGTAGCATGTAAGCCAAATTGAGTCTCCTTGCTTCACAAATTGAGTCGAAGGTGTGAAAATGTGAATTCTACATGCATGTAAATCGTTCCTCATTTTGAAGACAATAAGGCATCAAATCAAATGTTATTCGCTTAAAGTTAACGCTTACCTTTTTACTTGAGTTGTTGTGAGCATTTCCTTGCCTGGATCAGCATTTAAAGAGTAAAACTAACAAAGAAATCGTCACCACAAAAGCGTGATCGTAGATACAAACATTTGAATGAAACCGCCCAAAACCTGTAAGCTCATGAGGCACGATTTACGGACAGGTTTTCAGTGTAAGCTTTTGTGTAAGCTTACATCACCCGCGAGCGAAGAGAGAACCTGGGACTGAAAAAACTCGACAGACGTTTACTTCAGTTCAGTCGTTTCATCAGATGAATCATTTGTGTGCTGTTTGTGATTTGTCGTAAAATTTGTAATTTGTAATTTGACATCGCTGTGGTTCATGTGGCTTTATGCAAGTTACGAGGGTTCGTACACACGCTCAAAGAGCAGGAAATGTGCAGCAGATCCGGTCAGGATCAATGATATGTCTGCCATTTCAGTCTTGTGTTATTGTAGCATGTTATATATGGATGCTCTTTTTATGTGTAGTACATTTCGCCCAGACGATTGTGAAGATAAACGTTTATGGTCTGTATTAGGTGAGTTATGGTCGAGTAAAGGGCTTTACTTTATTGCATCATGGTTTGTTGTGTGAAGGAATGTGATTTATTATTGTCGTATCCTGCACCGACACCAAATTTATTTATTTATTTATTTCAAACGAGAAATTCAGAGTATATTTACCCCTCGATGCCATTATATTACTTTGTGTGGTTTATGGTGATGGAACTACGATATCCAAACGTTGTTCGATGCTGAAATGAAATGTTTATTCGCTGTGACTAGATGTCCGGCAGCCGCACAGCACTTTCAATGCTGTCTTTGTTTGGATCGCGAAGCAGTTGTCGTTTACGGTCCTCAATGTTGTGTCGATTTCTCTTACCGCTCCGCATTCTATGCATCATCATACCTGAAAATTAATTGCGTGTTTGCGGTGACTGCGGGACAGCATTTTCAAAACACTCCATGTCCGGCAGTCTCACAATTTCTTAATTTCGAGTCGATTTACGCGAGATAACCGATTTATCCAATGCTATCTTTTCAAAACACTCCGTGTCCGGCAATCCGATAATTTATAAATTTTGAGCCGATTTACTAAGAAGTTGTCGATTAGTTCTTAGTGATCCAAACAAAGATTTGGATAAATTGGGACCTGACCGTGACCCGCCTAAAAAATGCAACATGTTGGCAATCCAAGAATGTAAGCAAATACGTAATTGACTAATATTCTTCAATTTTTAAAAATTCCAGTAAACTAAGCAATGTGTAAGGGACGGTTCATTGATGAAATGAAACAACATTGCTTTGTTAAGGGTTGTGACTCTACAAGGAATTATTCAGCGGTCCGAACATCGACCGTGACGACGACGCCAGCGAAAACGTCAGAAAAACAGTCAGCTTTCGTGTTTTGAAAAATAATCATCAGGTTGACAGAAGAATAGAAATTGTATACACAGGATTTCAGGCGTTCAGAGATTTGGTTTCTCTGTAGACCTCAGTTGTAATTAGTTAATTATAAATTAAACATTGAAAGTGTAAATTAAACATTGAAATATATTTTTGTCTAACTTTTCTGTAAAGTTAACTATATATTGTAATCCCTGCCCTTAGTCCGCGTAGTGCGTTTTAGTGCATTTTACTCCTTGTGTTATATTGGGTAGAAATCCCAAGCTTTTAATATGGCGCAGAAACTTTAAAAATGGAAATGAGTGTGCCTTAATCAATCCCAGAAGAATTGTTTAATCTTTAATTTCCACTAAGCAGGTAGGTTTTTCTGGTAGGTATAAAAATTAGTTAGGTGTAGGAAGGTTAGAGGGAGGATATATATATCTTATTCGATGGTTTTACATATAATACGCGCGGATATTTCGCGACTTGCGTAGTATTTTTCCGAGCCCCGAAGGTGCGAGGAAACATATGAGCAATGAGCAAAATTTCGTAAGAGTGTTGAAATAGCGCGTACGAATGACGTAAACAACACAGAAAGCCAGTTAAAGGTATTCGAGTTCAATAATTGTTTTATCATTTGATCACCGTTCTTTTGATCAACGAAATATGTCAAATCACTCTCTGCCTGCTTGGGGAACCGATCCGTCGTTTTCACACGAGAGCGTAGTTTCAATTACGCATGAGCAGAATATTAATTGCAGCAAAACACCTTATTTGGAGGCAGTTATTTGCAGGTCACGTGGTGAGCTCTCGGCCAATGAAAAGGAAGGAAAAATCCTCCGAATGATAATGTTAAGTATTACTATAGTTGACTTCGTACAGAACACAGAAATGGTAAACGAATTATCCACTACAAATCAAGACTTGTTCTTTGTTGAAGAAAAGAAGAAAATCAACTAGATCATTACAAATTAATACAGTGAATTTTCGCCCATGGCAAACCACTTGCAGAGGTTTGACATTTTTAAGGTTGTCACTCAATGCTATTGAGAATTTCCGTGTATGGCTGGAAAATCAGGAACTCTGTTCTCTTTGTAACAATCACTAATGTACTTGTTCCTGCGTTTTACCATTCTATGGTAGAAAAACAGAAACCGTCGTTTCGGCATGGCGCACATGATCTTTTTAAATCTTCCGGACCAGATAAAGGTCTGCTCTGCCACGGGTGTGTTCAGGCGTGGAAATTTTTCCTTAAGGTCGTCGCTGCCGTATTTGACTTTGCATTCTGGGTTTTTGTGGTTTTTCATATGCAAGCGATCCACAATTTTTCGCACTTTAAGCCACATCAAATTGTACGGTTCAGGAAAGGGCAGTGGTTTCCTAGCTATGCGGAGCTTATCCAGATTACACATATTGTCGTATGCCACGATCACGTCTTCCCACTTGCTTTCGTCAATGCCCTCCAGTCGTTTCAGGAGGTACTGAATCGTTATCAAGAAGACCTGGCCAGGACCTTCAGACCTGCGGTGAATGTCAAAGCATGGAAATGACATAAATTTAATGGACAGTTTAAACTATTACTTTGAAAAAGGAAACTGTACCATATTGAGCAGTTTGTGAAAAAAAAAAGGTCTATATATTAATGCAGTGGAGCGTAATACGAGTTGGCACTTGCCACCCTTTAGGGGTCAAGAAGGGCTTTATAAAAGGCGAAGCCCTCCGGTTACTCAGAACAAATTCCTCAAAAGAAAACTTTCAAAACCGACTAGAAGAACTCAAAAAGCATCTTAGAGAGAGAGGATATCCACGAAACTTAATAACTCAAACTCTCTCTGAAATACACTTTGAAAACAGGAAAGAAGCACTCCGACAAAAACCATCAAGAGAAAAAACCATTTTGCCCTTTGTCACACAGTATCAACCATCAGTTCCCAGCCTTAAAAACATTCTCATGAAACACTGGCAACTGATAGAGAAACAGCCTTTACTCAGACAGATCTACAAAGAACCTCCAATTATATCATACAAACGAGGAAGGTCTCTGAAAGATATACTCGTAAAAGCTAAACTCTGAGAATTAACGGCTAAAACACGTGGGTGGAAAGCGTGAGTCAGGCTTGTCAACCCCTATGATATTTCAATTTTAATATCATACACCTCAGACAGCCTATTTGTCATGACAGAATTAGACATCCTAAAGTTGTGTTGCAAATCCAGAGTTTAGAGCAATAGTATGGGGTGATTCTTTTCACTGATTTCTTATCATTGTGGAGCTGAAGCAAACAAAATACTTCAGGGGCTAAGGGATATACAGGGCCATAAGAAAGCCATAACAAAACCTAGTGTCCCTTGACCTTATCGCGCAGTGATTTATGACACTAGTACTGTTGCTGAGCTATGTGCCCCATGCGTGACACGGACGAGACAATCAATAAACCTTCAGAACTTTGCCTGGAAAATTACAAGTTACTTACCGGTAATTGTACTTTTGATAGGATAGTTCCTACCAAGTGAATAATTTTCAATTTTTAACAAACGACAGAAGCTTGTGACCTTGAAGCGTTTAACTCTGTTTCAGAGCTGAGGTTTTTTGAGTTTAAAAATTTCCTTATTTGGATGTAACATAGCTTGTGCATTTCCCTGTGCGTGCAGCTTCGATCTTATTTTTGTCCATATTTTGGCATAAAATTGGTGTCCTAAAATCCGTAACTTTGTTCCTACCAAGGAAAAGAATTGCAAGTTACATGCTTCAAGGCCATGTGCATCTGCAAAAGATAAAAGTGTGCTTTTACCTTTCCTCTAACTCTACAGCACGTGCAGCTTTGCTAACTGGGCGCCTTCCAATTCGTAATGGATTTTACACTACAAATGCTCATGCTAGAAATGGTAAGTTTTACATTGATCGCTTATTTCACCTACATTATTAGATTGGGACACAATATGGCTAACTAATAATAATTAGTATCACCCAACTAGTGGACTAATGCAAATCCTGCATTTTGATTGGCTACGCTACTAGAGGACTATTAGTAATAGTCCTCGAGTAGCGAAAAGCGTGACGCTTTCTTTCATTTTATTCCCAAATAAAGATTTCTTAAACTTGCATTTGCTAACTTTATTATTGCCTTTTCTGTCTGACTAGTTGGGTGATACTAAAACAATTAGACCCTTCGCCCTCAAGGGCCACGGGTCAATAGCCCATTCGGCTTCACCTTGGGTCTAATTGTTAATTATTCCATTTTTTAACAGTCTGTAAAGAGAAAGACTTTTTTTTCAGAGCTTTTTTGGTTGGTTTGGTCTTTTAAATGCAGGTGTTTTATTAGAAGCCGGGACCCGGGTACTAGCACTCGTCTACACTGAGTACAGTACCCGCCATTGCTCAAAGGAAGTCTCATGATCAAAAGACAGACTATATATAGGGGAGCCCTCTCACTCTATTACAAGGTCCCTTCTACTTTAAAACTTAATGGAAACCCTGTAAATGTCGGTTGTCTCAATGAGTGCTCTGCAGTGAAACAAGAAAAATATAATTGACTAGTAGAACAAGTAGTTGGAAGCAACAGTGATAAGCAATACAAGTTATACAGGATGGATAGAAGGTTATGTTTTAGTTATTGTCACCATAGAGGACTTCAAATGACTGGTGCACTGAGTCAGTGTTAGAGTTACTGTCCTTTGGATTTGCAGGATACACTCCTCAAAACATTGTTGGAGGAATTCAGGATAGCGAGGTTCTCTTACCAAGGCTACTGAAATCTGAAGGATATTACAGTAAAATAGTTGGCAAATGGTTAGTGCCCAGATTGGTTTCTCAAGTTTTTTTGGTCTCGAAACTATAAATTATGCATTGTTTAAATTAAGAATTAATTAAGAGATGAAAGAGGTTAACTAAATTGTAAACAAGAAGACGCCTTAAGGCGTTTACGCGGGATGTATTGGTTTAGTAAGAATTATGTTGAATGGCGTTGGAAGGTTGAGAAGTGTATCAACAACAAATGTGTACAGTTAAGAGCATTTATTACAATGTCGGGTCGCACAGCTTGAAAGTATACGTGACCTCTAAAAGCAATCTTTCTTTTCAGTTTTAACATTATTATTCCTGACCTTTCAGGAGGTCTAGGCAAAACAGTGCATGTTTTATCACAATCTACAGGCACATTACAAATGGCTCCTTTTATTTTATGTTGTTGTCCTTTTGACATTATTATTATTTTTTCAAATACGATGCGCTGAGCTATAAGAATCTGCTCAAGTTTTTCTAGACACTCCAGCTCAGAGGGGATTTGATCAACCATCAATTTATTATAAACAGCTTGGCATGGAACTTGTCCTTTTAACAACTTAGAGTGGCATGTCTTACAAATGTATTCCTTATTGTCAAACGATGTTTTCCCTGTAAAAAGATTCTGTTTGCCATATTTACTTTTATTCAATGCTAAAACTGTCCTTCTATAATCTTCTTAAGAAAACACCTGATACAGGTATCCAAGGTATTGTGTGTCACGGTTTCTGCTGCAATGTCCTCTTTTTGTTCGCTTTTTACATTTTGATAAGTTTGCCTTCTTCTAGCTAAGAATTGTTGCTTTTCAATGGTATCCATAGATCGATGATTTTCTTTACGAGCTGTGAGAATGTGTTCTTTGTTATCCTCATAATGGTGTCGGGCCTTATCTAAGCAAATCCTTTTCTTGGCAGGTTCAAGTTCGGCATAAAACTTTCGTTTATTAGATGCAATGTCCCTTTTCTCCTTTGACGTTTTGTGATATTTTAAAATATTCAGTTTTTGAGCTTTAGTTAACTGACATGAACACAGCAAACACTGAATGCAATACTCCGTTTTGTCACAGTTAAGCTTTTTTGTTACAAATTGACAGATTGTCTGGACTAAACAATTTGTGTCATTTGTGCGAAGTACCTCAAGTCCATGACTTTCGAGAGAGAGAAAGAATAATGATGTACTTCGTTTAGTTTTGTGAAAAACACAACCAAAAGTGACACTGGGGAGATAAAACAAAAATCCTGTGTTTGTAACCATATTTTGAGCAATGAATCTGTTAAGGACTAATACACTAGAAGATGAATCACACACAAGGGTCCCTTTGCTACTTAAAGCAAAACTTACATCAATATTACCACCATATATGTTAAGAGCATGGGGCAGTTCACTAACTTTTGCATTCCCTTTACCAATGTCCTCAAAAAATGCACTTCCACATTCAACAATAGCATGTAATGTATCAGACTTCCAATAACTGCAGGGCTTAAGAACAGAAAAACAAATACCATAAAAAGCTATAGCAGAGCTTTTTGTCACAGTGCCAATATTCATAGTATTATCATTACTAGGAATATCTGTCTCTAAACTGCAGAGAGGTAGATTATCAGTCTGAGAGTCTTCCTGGAAGGTTTTGCATTTGGTTAAATTTCTTTGCATAAAAATGTTCACAAAGAGATTATTGGTGTCTTTGTGCACGGTTTTATAAATGCCTGAATTTGATTGCAACAGTGGGCTATCAAGTTTATGTTCTTTATTACCATCTTGCTGAAAGGGATTGCACATGACTGAATTTGGTACTACAGTATTGTTCACTACAATTGCAGTCTTCAAATATGGCAAAAAACCAACCATTACAATGGTTATGCAAAAGATTCTGCAACGAACTGTAACTTTTTACAGAAACACACATATCATCAATATATACCCAATGAGTGTTATCTGTTATAGCCACTGTGAAGTGATGATTCAGAGATCGAACCATGCCTTTTAGTACATAACCTTCACCTAATACATCCATAGTCATTGGGAATAATACTTGATTAATACAATGGGATGACAGTTCTACACTTACAAATTTTGGGAGTGTCACAAAATGTTGCAGGATTGAAATATCCCCAGAATGCTTTTGACATAAATCACAGTAAAGTCTACAACTATTTGGTAAGATAGCCTCAGAAACATAAGTTTCAAACTGGCTCTGAAGCAAGTTTGCAAAAGTCAAGTAAAGTACAAATACATTTGTTTCCTTTACAAGTGCATTGCTACAGAATGAACAAACTGATTGATTACTCTGTTGTATAAGAAAAAGAGATTTTAATTCTTGTGTCACTGCACCAACTGTATTCAACCTAAATATATCTCTAAATACAGCATTTGCAGACATTGATGCAAAAGAATTGCAACGTTCTCTTAAATGAGCCCAAATTGGTTCTCGAATTAACGGCATATCTGTAAGATCATAGTTTTCTAATTGAAAACAAGCCTCTGATAATTTTTGAAAAAACTCATTACGCTCAATACAGTTTAAAGAGTCTTTAAAAACGGCAAATGTAAGTTCAAGAAAACAGTCTACTGCGCATGAGAACTTTCCTGCATGAGTAAAACAATGGTTCATGAAATGTCTTCGATCTTTCGTTGTCTGTTGTGACTGTTCACTGATAGCTCTGGTCTTATCTTTCGTTACGTTACTGAACATGTTGCCATTTATAATGTGCGCTTCTTTGTTAGTAATGACGTAAGGATTAAAGCTTCCATGTGAGGCATGAGGTATTCTTCTCAACAAATACTTTCCCCTGTATCTCTCAATATGAGAGGGTTGTCCAATACTCCGACATAATGAGATTCATGGCACTTCACAATAGACATCACAAAGTGTCCCCCAACCTCAATCCTTAAAAAAATAGTAACAGTTTTGCGAGACTTAAAGAGCGGGACACTTTGTGACACTTTGTGATGTCTATTGTGACGTACCAGGAATCTCATTATGTAGGAGTATTGGACATGTATGCAATATGAATACGAAAACATTGGAAATCGTACGCGCATCGATTAGAAATTTTAACAGTAGCGAAATCAATACTCTGGTTTTGTATAAATGTCAAAATGGATATCATACAGTAAAAGCAACATGGTGAGGATGGACAAAACAGTAGAATATTGTGCGATTCAACAGTGATAGCTTCAACAGAGTGTGTACTTAAACGTTTTAAGTCCTGAGTACTTTGACTCAACTTTTCGATATCTGTACTATCAGTTGCAGTGTGTTAAAATTGCTTAAATATTTATTTGAATAGTTTTTCACAACAAGTGTACTCGTTCAACAAGTCTACAAGTGGCTACTCACAGCTTTAATTATAAATGAACTCGTTGGTTCGACTAGATATGGTGAACCTGTTGGTTCGACGACTGTGAACTCGCTTCGATTGTAAATGAACTCGTTGGTTCGACTTGACTCGTTGGTTCGGTGACAAATTGTTAACCACAGTTTCAAAAATCACACTCTGTGCAGCTATTCACGTTTAACCACACAATTTCGCAACGAATCAAAATAACAAACCAATTATCCAAAGTAAATGTCACGCACTTACGTCTACTTTATCTCTCTACGCAGTTACCTGGCTTTATACATACTTAATACATACTTAATTGACCGCTCCCCATAGGGGCTTTTCAGGGCCAATGAAAACTCAACGAAACGACAGAACAGAACAACAGCAACTGTTAAGAATCCCAACTGGCCGGAGGCAAACCAGTTGGTTATTTACAAGTGTGGCTGGGAAGTTGAACCAGGGACTACCAGGATCAAATTCAACGAGTGGTCAGAGCGGGTCTTGAACCTGGGATCTCCGCATCTCAAGGCAAGCGCCCTAACCACTGGGCCACACTGCCTCTCTCCACACTGCCTTATTTGCTGACGAAGTAGCTTTTTCCTGCTTGAGTGGTGCAATCCAACCTGACTTGCACGTGATTCGTAGTTGCAGCCAATAAAAATCACACAATTTTTCGGGACGGGCGCGGGATACGGGAAAGTTTAAAAAAACAAGGCAATTTTTGACTCCCAAGAAATCCAAAGGAATGCGCTCCCGGATTTAAGACGCTGGCTGACTACGTCATCCCGCGTAAAAAGAGAGATTTGTGACCTTTTTTAATAGGCTACTGATCAGTTAAGACAACTCAGAAAAGAAAATTCAATGTTACTTCACTGAAGGTGTCCTGGTTAAGTAAGCTGGTTTTCCTCTCTAGCTGCTGAAAGAGGTTCTTTATCTGTACACTTTTTCCTATCAACCAAACTGACTTGATCATTGAGTTGATTTAAATACCCTGCTAGTCATGTCTGGAAATTCTCTAGCCATGCAAATGTTGTAGTTTTAAATTTACTTTAGGTCAAAATGATATCAAGCTAGGTCAAAATATTTTGAACTAGGTTATTTTGTTTCAACCTAGGTCATTTTGTTTCAACCTAGGTTATTATGAACTGTCTAAAAAAGGGTTTCCCTGTTTTTTTGGGGATGTAATAAAAAAAAATGGGGCCTGGATTTTTAGGGGGAATAAAAAAGAAAGCACCTTTCTCCACCTTTCCGTTCTTCGTCCACTTACCGTCTCTCCCTCTCCTTCCCCTCTACGGTCCTTGCTTACTACCAATGGACTGTGCCTCTTACCTTGAACTTTCACAACATTCCATGCCGCTCCAAGGATTCGAACCCTCGCACCATAGGACATCTGAGATTACGTCTCCTCTGTATTAACCGCTAAGCCATCGAATCAGCAACTGAAAGCGTCTAGATGTTTTTTCTACCAATGAGTTTAAGCTATTTCCAAGCCTTCACGACAACTACCATTTCGCACATGCGTAAATGACATAAAGTGAGACTTAGAAAAATTTCAGATCACAGTTAAAAGGCCAAAGATAGAACTTTGTGAAGAAGTTAAAGGGTCCATAGGCTAAATTTATCTGAAGTAGAATGAAAAACACTCTGAGTCTCCAGTGCAACGAAAGCAAAAAATTGTTTGAGAGAGGTGGACTCTTGATTCTGAAGAACAAATAGTCAAATATTGTGCGAATTAAGTTTTTTTTACGTCGCTATGCAAAATACACCTGGTCCAGGAACAAGGCATCATTTCTAGTCATGATATAACAAACCGATTTTCGCCGCAAACACAGCGTTCCCACAGTGAAAAAAAGATGGTGGCACAGGCAAATAGAACAACAAAAGATAACCTTTACAGTTTAACCAAAGAAAAGAACTCGTCTCCGAACCACTGGTGTCATCATCTTGGAGAAACCGCTTGTAAAAAAACACATAACCATTCACAGAACAATTGGCAAAATGCTGTATGAAGTGGTTTTTGGAATCTCTCGTAGAAAAGAAATTAAAAAGCCACAAATTATTGGACAAGTCACAGCTACATCACATGCAGAGCAGGAAAATGGTGAATAATTTGAAAAAGTGGCAGGATGAGCTTGACATTAAAGGAGAGCAGTGTCTGACACTTGCCAAATGCAGGCCGCGGACTACAGACTAACCCTGAATCACACATTGAAAGCTAACCGCTCAAAAATGGGTCCTGAGACTTAAATACTGTTTATCAGCACTGTTTGAAATGGGTGTTCAACTTAAATACTGCTTGTCAGCGCTATTTGCAGGCAGCCAGCAGTCTGTCTTTTGCAATTATCATGCACCAGAAAGGGAAGAAGAAAAAGAAGAAGTTCGAACTTCAGGATTATGTGGCGCTGAAAATTAATAAAATGGAAAAGGAAACGCCCCGTCATCCAAATGTGCTACTTGCTCAAATTGGAGAACTTGAAGGGGACTGTCCCAAAATAATCACAAAATTTGGATTTATCACTACAAGGGCCATTCCACGTTACGGACATTACATCCGGAGAGCAAAATTTTGGAAATGAAACTATTTTTTACGAACTTATCTTTTGTAGTTTTTATTTAAAATTTGTACAAATATCCCTTACATGGTACTTAACTAGCAGCAGAAAACAAACTTTGATTTCATTTACAAATGCTGCCAATATGCTCGTCTTAAACAGCGTTACGGACATTACAAAAAAATCAACCTACGATTTTTTATGTTCACTAGATACTACTATTCCTGTGAATTGACATCCCAGACAAAATTTCCTTAATAGTGAAATGAACAAAGGTGCTTCATAGTTTCTTAAAATAATGTTGTATCCCTTATTCTGTCCGTACATTTTGAGCTGGAGGTAAAAAACTGCCGTTACGGACATTACATGTTTTTTGTTACGGACATTACACTGTGAATTGTGTTTTACACAGATAAAGTTTAGGGCAAATTTAGATTTTTTCTAGTATAAACTTCTGTTAAATAACAATGTCAAAGCTGTTAAATTGATCTAAATCAGGTTTAATTCTATGCTATTTCTCTCTTTTATTTGTACTGGTCACCAAAACTTTAGCCCTACACTTCTGTGTGCAAACATAACAGTGGTCTGACTGGCCTATGAGAAATGATTTGGATATTGTTTTCAAGAGAAGAGTGTTCTATGGCCCAATAGAGCTACTTAGCACTGGACCATTCCATATTCCAAGCCTTGCTGAAATCACCAAATTGTTTAAACATCTAAGGAAACAGCCACATGTTTTTAAGTAAGACAAACAGTGATTACGAGCAGTCAAATCCCAAGGTTGAAAAGTGAGAGGTACCAACTGTGTGAACTGAAATGACTTTTTGCAAGCAATGTGTACTTGTTGAAAAATGTCCAAGATTTTTAAATTCAAAGTGGTGATTAATTAGAAATTTAAATCACATTTAGATACTTGTAGAGTACACAGTGTTACTGCAGTTAAAACAACTGAGCTGGCTTTGTTACTATTGCTCTAACGTGTTGTTATTGTAAGCATTTAGAGGAAACTCTATATTATTCTCTATCCTCTATATTTCTTTTCTATGAGATTGTATTTGCAGGCAAGTTCCTTATACTTAACATTTTTGCCTAAGAATTAAACTAAATATTTGACTATTTACAGTTTAATAATGATATTACATTTGTACAGATTTATTTGTTCCTCCAATCCCCCTTTGCAAGAAACAAGGTTGGAAATTAGTTACCTCCATTTCATTGTGTCCCATCACACAACTGCAACTTCATTCTGAATGCAAAGCTACTCTACTTTCTTTGATTTCAGGAAGGATATTATAATTACATTCATAATGTAATGTCTGTAACGTAATGTCCATAACTTGTTGCATTTTCTCCAGTGATTCACATTGTTGTTGCAAATTCTCAATGCCGTAGTGTGGGCCCCTTCAAGCTAAAAAAGGATCCCAGCTCATGAAAAGATCTGGATTTTAATTGTGGAGAAAAAAGAAAAAAGGTCTGTTTTTGTTACGGACATTACGTAATGTCCGTAACAGAAATGTTTTTCAATATAATTCAGCAATAACATTCAAGATGGCCCAAAACCTATCTGAAAATTTAACTTTGTCTTGCATTGACTCAGTTTTTTTAACTTGATGAGATTTTTGAAATTAATGTGCCCTGCTATAATAATTTGAAATATTACAGCTTGATAGCTACTTAAGCAAGCTTCTCATTGGTCAACAATCAATGGCCTCTCTTTGCAGTTTACCACAAAACAAACTTTTGACAAATTATTTCCTGAACACTTTGGGGTATCCTCTTTCCAAATATCCATGGTTGGGTATCAAAAGATATGTTTGAAATTTTGACATTCTAGCTACTCTAAAATGGAATGGCCCACAAGCAGACTCAGCAAAATTGAAAAAAAGTAACAAATATTTTATTTCATAATTCAAAAGATATAGCACTTACAAGAGCCTGCAAAATAGCTTCTAATCAATAGATTATTAAACCCTTTTTCCTGACTTTTCAAAGTTTTGTTTTGATACTTGCCTTTGATTAATAAGAATTGAAAGTAAGCAAAAGATAGAGGAAATAATAGCCTGCGAACGCAGACGTATTTCGACCGCCGGAAATATGTCTGCATTCGCAGGCTAAGGAAATAACTAAGCAAATTAAAAATCAACAGTACATCATGTATGTGTAACTTTCAGCTCTTCTATTCCTTGGACAATAATTCAATATTGTTGCCCTCTGCCATCCTAAGGAGATTCATCACTGAAAAATGTCCTTAAAAAAGCTCTGAGAAAGAAAAGTACAATCGGTTATCATGCATTGTATGCCTAACCTCAATCTTAATGCTAACCATTTAAAATCAGTGCCTAGACTTAACAACCATTGGGGTTTTATAAAATACTCATGAAAATCTAAGCTGCACTAAGTTCATCCCCTTTCCTCTCGGACCAATTTACTAACCAATATATTACATGTACTTACTAATAATTGATGGGTTTTTGCTGATGTTTCCTACTATCAATTTCAACCTAGCTTAAAATAAAATGACCTAGGTTGAAACAAAATGACCTTAGTTTAGTTTGGTTAGTTGGTTGCAAATTAACCTAAGGAACAAAATGACCTGCAACACAAATATTGACACTCAAATTAAACTTCATTGATTAAATTTCATTATATTATCACTGCACTTATTCACCACCATAATCAACATTATTGTTGCTGTCATCATCCCCAGCATCAAAGTGATTTTGGCAGTGATTATAATAGACCTAATGTTCAAGGAGATCCTGATCTTCATGGACACCAATGCCATAATGTCATTCTTCAGTTTTAATTCAAAAATTGGCATCCTTATTTTGTTTTTCTACTTGTAGGCATCTTGGTCATCAACCCCAGTTTTTACCGCTGCAGCATGGATTTGACGAGTGGTTTGGTGCGCCGAACTGTCATTTTGGTCCATATGACGATGTTCATACCCCTAATATTCCTGTTTACAAAGATAATAAAATGCTTGGGAGGTAAGTTATAACATGCTGATTTATTCAATGCACAGAAAAAGAAAAATAAGTAAAAATGAAAAAAATATCATAGGTAAACATACATAATTGTAACATTTAACATTTAACAAACTCTTAGTTATTAGGGCTATGTATAATGAAAAAAAAAATTAAGTTAGCAGCATAAATTTGTACAAATACAGTGTGTATATAAGTAAAAAGTGTGCCATATTTGTTTTTTCCCCTTCATTTTTCAGATATTATCAACAATTTCCCATAAATCAAGAAACAGGCGAATCCAACCTGACTCAAATGTTCACAATGGTATGGATATTGAGTTTCTACCAAACCAGGTCAAGATCACCCCTCAGAATTTTATTGATGCATTGATTCTTCATTTGAAAATTGAGTTAAGGACGGTGCCTACTTTTGTTATTGCACATACATTCTGTTCATCTCGAGATACTTGGGTTTTCTATTGGTGGTGCTTACTAATACTGTGATATTTTTGTGCGGTTTAAAACTATGCAGAGAAAGCAGAACTTAGCAAGTGCTCTGAAAATAAAATTGGTCTAGGAGATACCATGCATTTTTCAGAGATAATTATTATAGGCTCCCATATAAAAAGGATGGGGGTGCTCGTCGGAGCCCCTAAGAGGTACCAAAATCTTGTCTTGTGGGCGTAGCATGAATTTTTTTTTCATCGTTAAGAGGTCCCAAACTATGGGTTTTAATTAGACAAAATTAAAAATTATGTACTTATTGACTGAGTGGGAGGGCCGGACGGGAAAATATTTGGCCCGAGGTCATGGGGTACGGACCGAGCGCAGCGAGGTCCTTCCGCCATGACCAAGGGCCAAATATTTTCCCGTCTGGCCCGACCTAACTCAGTCAATAAGCATTTTATCATATGACCACCACGCTTTTCCTTTTCTTTTTTCGGGTAACAAAACTCGGAATGTTCACTTACGTCACTCATTTTGACCGAAAAGTTGTTTTAGTTTGCATCTCGCGCACGCTTTCATTGCAAAACTATTGAGAAAACCCCAGTATGAGGGCCGTACGCGATCCTAGCAGGGCCGGACGGCTTTTTCCGGCCCTGCTCACGCCATCGCATACGGCCCTCATACGGGGATTTTCTCAATATTTTGCAATGAAGGCACGCGCGGGGCCATACGGGTCATATGATAAAAGTTAATTATCAAATGTCTCCTGTCATAATTTTTTGGCTCAATATCCTAAAAGGTACCGCTAAAGCTCGGACCGCTGTGGACCTTTTGAGGCTGAACACGTTAAGAGGAACCAAAACCGCTTTTTTTAACCTCCAAAAGGTACGACAAGTACCCCTGTCCTTTTCATATGGGAGTCCTCCCCCCCAAGTGTTTATCTGTATCGATCTTCCAATAATCAGGGCTCGTGAGCAAGCAACCAGAGAGCTTTGAACAACATTCCCTGCTCCTCAGACTACACAAATGCATGTACCTCTCAACATAAGCAGCTAGGAAATATATAAAAGATCACGTCATAAAAAATGACGGGAGGTAGAAAACAGGGAACCCAGCCACAGTAGAGTCATCTTCAGTTTTCAAATAGCTTTCTGTGGATGCACTTGACCTGGTTTGACTGTAGAATTACATCTACTTCTTCCACTTCTTTCTACAACAAAATTAATCAATTAGATTGTAGAATCCCTGAAACCACATTTTCAAAAATAAATAATTCCGTTGTCATATTTAAAACCACGAAAGAGTTTCTAAGTAAATTGTGCATTATTGGGTTAAAAATAATGTTAATGGAGTGCTAATGTACTGGTTTTAAAACGGTTGTCATTTCCTGTTTCACATCTGGTGTAGGAGGCACTTGATTTTATAGATGAAAGAGCCAAGACCATGAAGCCATTCTTTTTATACTGGGCTCCAGACTCCACTCATGCACCAGTCTATGCATCAGCAGGATTCCTGGGGACTAGTCAAAGAGGACGGTTTGTGCTATGTTGATTTAGGCAAATAGATCTTTCTTAGCCACAGATTTAAAAATAAACGTAAGAGAGATATACTGTGCTGGTGCAATAATAATTTGATGACGTGTATCAATATTCCCCCAGGGGTACTAAAAGAAAATTAATACGGGGAGGCTCCACCCCGAGGTCTGACCCCTTACCCTTTTATATACCATTTTTGGCAGAAAAGGTACCCCTTTTGTATACCTTGCATTGGAAAATTTTAAGGAAAGGCCCTTTTAAATACCTAAATGAAAGACTTACTTACCCTTTCATATACTTCGACCCGTGAAATCCTTACCCTTTCATATACCTGAAGCGTGAAAAAGGTACTCCTTTCGGGCGGAGCCTCCCCGTATGGGCCATTATAGGGAGTACCCCCACCCCCTCCCCCCCTCCCCCCTCCCCCTGGGAATATTACCATCATTATCCCCACCAAATTGATATGAGGATTGATCAAGGCATTTTCAGCTAAACCATTTGACGTGCAAATAACAGTAACAATTATTATAGTGCAAAAATGATGATTTTGGAGCATTGGGTGGTGTTTAAAAAGGTATTTATGTCATCAGGTATGGAGATGCGGTTAGGGAGTTGGATGATAGTGTTGGAAAGATTCTTCAGAGATTACAAGATCTTGGCATCGCCAACAACACCTTTGTGTTCTTTTCATCTGACAATGGAGCTGCTCTAACTTCAAAAACTAGAGGTAAAGTAAATACCAATTAATACAAAATTTAAAATCTTAGAAGCATGCAAGGTCTGTCTCCTTTTTTCAACTCACCACTCCCTTCATGTGCCCTGATTGCTGAGAATTTTTCTTGCAAACACCGTAGACAACCAAATATCAGGTTTGTTTTCTGTTTGTAACTTATTTTTTCTTTTATTTATTTATATTTTTTCATACCTTGGTGTAAAGCAACATGGCATTTCCAAGTAAATACACTGAAAGTCAAACAAAATCTTGCATTATTTACACCAGCTGCACACAACATATCAAACCTGTTCCTTTTTTATCTTAATCCTCACTGCTACTTTATTTTATCATGTAGGGGGGAATAATGGACCATTTCTCTGTGGCAAAGAGACAACATTTGAGGGTGGAATGCGGGAGCCATCAATTGCATGGTGGCCAGGCAGAATCAAACCAGGCCAGGTAACTAAGAGGTCATAAACAGAGTTAGCAATGCAGACACCTGTACATGTATCTGTTGTTGTCCAGTACTTTTTATTTAATTTGTTTCAAACAATGTTCTTAAAATATCCTGAGCTTGGAATTACTTTACAATGTCATCCTGCTGTTGTGAACTTTATCCTTTAATTCTGATTACTAAAATAAATTAATTTTTCAAAACGATTTACTGAAAAGAAAGGAAAGGAAAGGAACTTTAGTTGAGTGTCTAGTCGTTCTACAGTCTCTGTCACAAATGTTGTAACACAGATGGCAATTTGCCCCCTCTCCCCCTTCAATGTTGTTGTTTATGGGTTGGAGTGCAAAAACCAACCGGTAAATGCAACATTGATTGGAGGGAGGAGGAAGGCTACAGCCTTGATGCGCTTCACTTGCTGGTCAAGCGAAGTGTTACAACTATTTATGACCGAGATTGTAGCGCTGGAGCACTTATTGGGGACACTGTAAACTGAAATTAACAATTAACACAAATCAAGTCAAATGTTGGTTTTTGAGGAGAGGGGAAACCAGAGTACCCGGAGAAAACCTCTCTGTGCAGAGTAGAGAACCAACAAACTCAACCCACATATGACGCCGAGTCTGGGGATCGAACCCGGGCCACATTGGTGGGAGGGGAGTGCTCTCACCACTGCGCCACCCCTGCACCCCGAGTTTGCACCCCAGAGTTTGATCTTTGCTCTACATGGTGTTATTATGTATTTTGTTAGGTTAATCATCAACTTGGCACAGTCATGGACTTATTTACAACGGCATTGTCATTAGCGGGAGCCAAACCGCCTACCAACAAAGTGATGGATGGTATTGATCTGAGTCCAACTCTTTTTAATCGGAGCATAACTGACAGGTACCATGAACATCATTGACTCTCAAAGAGGATATTACATTGCCACGGGGAGATACGAATGATTAGTATCTCTCACAAGTGAGAGCAGAGCAAAATTGCGAAAAGTGGTCACCAAAACATGCATGTTGTGTAACATGAAACAAAAAATATGAAAGTTAACCTAACCCTAATTGAAAAACAAATTGTGATTATGTCAAATTGAGTCATAAAAATATCAATACTGCAGCACAAAAGTATCTTATGATGAAGGGGAAGCTCGCTTTTTATTGGCTAATCGTGTTAGTTACCATTCTCACTTGTGAAAGAAAAATCTTAGTAATTCAAGGTATCTGGAATCCGGCAAGGCGTGGAATC
>OX421447.1:60483843-60518843 GCA_949126865.1 Montipora capitata | reverse complement strand
TGTAGTGATCAAGGGGATAAATTCCATATTTTTCCCGCGGTATAAGACCCAGTGATGTCAACTGTATAACGTGGGACGTGACGTACTTCGCATATGCTCGATGGAAAGTATAACGGTTGCACGCAGTGGTTTCCCTCTCGGGAAGCGCAGGAGAAACCAACTGCTCGCAGGGTAAGCAAACGGCAAACATCAAGCTGAAATTTGCGTTTTACCGAAAATCGAAGACTTTCGGTCCATTCGATTTTTGGCTCATTTCTTGAGCTTTAATCTACAGATACCGACGAACCTCTAAAAGTGGCTGCTTATCGTCGCAGCTTCTCGTTTCACGTGAACGCAATGTTAAATCTCACTAATATTCTTACCTACGTAGTAAATCATAGCACTTCAATTTCAGCACATTTAAAGACGCAAAACAATATCTTGTGCAAAGCCAGTAAAGACCAATGCTTGTGTACTTTGAACAAGAGGGCAGAATTGCAGCTCGGCGCCCTTAATCCTGCCAATAGGGACCTTACGATAGGACGAAGGCGACGAATACAAAAACTCCACAAAACAATGGGCTTCATGAACAAAAACAAAGGCTCTGCACGCCCGTGCGTTTTACATTTCTTTCCCGTCCTCGTCCTGAAAACGACGTGAATTGACAAAATTTGAGGTTGTGTAGAGGACGTGAGAACCTGACGAAATATTTTTACTTTTCTTCCCAAACAACTACACTATTCATGCCAATTTTTATCCCCGCGATGTTGATTAACACTTTCCATGCTGAACGACCGTACGAAGTTATCACGAAATTATTACAATAAGGGAAAATAATATTTTTAGAAAACGTTCTCGATGGCGTCGTCGTTGTCTTTTCGTAAGGTCTCTGTTAAAACACTTGGAAGAACGACTGCAACAGTTCATTGTTGTGTTCTCACGTTGTCGTCAGATCCTAGAATTTGTTTTTCTTGACGTTACAAGGGAGCCCAAGAAGCGACTACCGACAGCTACGACAGCGAAAACGTCACTTCAAACGATCACAAGTCTTGTTCACGTCAGGTGGCTGAACACAGTTTTTGATACCTACGTTTCATTTACCTTTTTCTCTAAAACCCTTGATCTTTTTGGTCACCAAAAATGGTAGCAAACAAGTTAACAAAACAAACTTCGGTTTTTTGATAGTTAAACTGACGTATATATGCCGT
Source organism: Montipora capitata (assembly GCA_949126865.1). Taxonomy (NCBI): domain Eukaryota; kingdom Metazoa; phylum Cnidaria; class Anthozoa; order Scleractinia; family Acroporidae; genus Montipora; species Montipora capitata. The sequence goes on along the minus strand of OX421447.1, from coordinate 60,517,656 downwards.
TGCCATGGCAACATGAATAAATATAAACAGGCCTCTAAAATCGTTTTTGTTTATTTTCAGAAAATCTGGTCGTTAGATTTTCTTTATAATTTGCATGCAATAAGCTTGTAACGATGTTCACAAGTTAACACTAATTTAATAATAATTTGACAGAGAGATCTTATTCCTTGTTGAAGGTCCACTGAATATCTAGAATTTCCTTTGTAAAAGTTCTTTTTTTTCCCATTACTCCAGTTACTTATTACTTAGTATTTTCGCAAATTTCGTTGAATTCTAACGAGTGGTTCTCGAGAAATAGGTGTATTTCCGAGAAAGCTATTCCGCTTTCAATCGCAGTTTTTTAACTTACTACGCGTGCGCTGCATTTAACTGGTTTCTTTCGATAACAAAGAAAAATCTGCGAATTGCGGAGTTCTTTGCATCGTTACCTTTTCTAACATACATTTCTCATACAAGACTAAAACCATCAAAACACTTTGTTCAATTATGAGGAAAAATAGTACAGATAGCGGAAGCATTGAGCAAATAAAATGATTGCCGTATTGAAGCCATGTTTATATTTTTGCAATCCTTGCAAGAGCGCGCGCGAAAACTGTGTTCGGCCACCATAAACAACCTGAAAAACTTGCTAGAATGTTAAATCAAAAATTTAAATTTAGGGGCCAGTTTAGCGGGTCGTACTGTAGTAGTACGGCCTGCCAAATTGGCCAATCATAGCGCGCGTACTATCGGAGAGATATGATAAGATCTTTTATTCTCTATATTTACTTCTGTTGCCTGCTATAAGCTCTGTTCTAAATTACTCCACGAACAGTGTACAAGACGAACTAAACAAGGTGGAAGAAGTGACTAATTCGTTGATGTTGTGGTTCTTAATTAAAGGGGGGGCGATTACTTCCTATTAATGGGCTAATGGGGATGTGCCGCTGGATGGGGTCGCATTTTCACGACTGGATTGACTATAATGGGGTTGCATTTTCAACAGAGTTCCCGACAGAGTTACCTGAATGGGGTCGCAAATTAATTGTCGGGATTTTGGGCGTAAGAAAATTCTGGCTAGTGGGATTTAAAAGTGGAAAGATTCGCGGTAAAAAAAAAGTTGTTACACAAAGCAGTGTAGCGCTGTTGAGTTAATATTTACTCGTTGCATTACATTCCGTTTTGAAATTACAATAAAAAAGGCTTTAAAGTGGTACTACGACCAAAAAAAAAATTGTTTTTCCTTTGGATTTCAAAACTATGTTAACTAAAGACTAACTCACCCAAGTTTTAAGTTCTGTTTTTAAAAAGACACCTGTTTATTTTAGCTGGAATTTTCTTATTTATTGGTCCGCCATTACTAACTTTAAAATCTTGAGAGAGCTGGGTCGAGGAGAAAATGACGTCAAACTCTCACTAGTTTAAGAATGCAATGCGTGTGTACGTGGCCTAATTAATATGCAGCACGGGAGTTTCAGGCTTTCAGACTTTTCAACCCGTGTTTTGCATATATAATAAATTGCGTTTACACGCTGAAATTTTAAGCTAGTGAGTAAATGACGTCATTTTCTCTAGATCCAACCCTCTGAGGTCCAATCGGCCAGTTTTGAACGTGAGTAATGGCGGACCATGAAATCCAAAACTTACACTCAAAATAAACAGCCTTTGGATAAAACTCAAAGCTCAAAATTTTGCCAGTTAGGTGTTAAGCGAACACGCTTTCAAAATCTGAAGAAAAAAGGAAATGATTTTTTGATCATAGTACCACTTTAAGTAAGGTTTATGCATAAACAGAAAGTAACTAAGTCGCGGTCACTAAAATTACATTTACCCAAAAGTGACTAAGATGGGGTCTATAATTGGCCATAAAACAGACTATAAAGGGGTAGGGGTTCTTAGAGGCCAACAGCACATACGCAGTGAAAATTGATCCAAGTATGCCCCCCCCCCCCCCCTCCTCCCTATCCGGGCTTAAAGCCGCCATTTTTGTTCGATAAACAGGTCTTCTGATCCAGAGTACAAAGAAGTGATTATTGATATTGAGAAGATCGTCTCAGAACACAAGTCAAGTCTGATAGCTGGCAAACCCCAACTCAACATCTGCGATCCATCTGTAATGGTAAGTATAATACTTTTACCACAAACTAATATATTGGCTGCCTGGTTTCAGTATAGTTGTTTCCAGACTGGATGCACGTAACTCGATGCGTGACGATTTTGATAAGCGTTTCAAATTGTCCCTTTGCTCTCGAAAGACAATAACAATGACCACAACCAGGTTTTCAGAGCCCGCGAGACTGAGCACCCCCAACAAACCATTGTCTTAACGAAAACCGCTGGTCAGCAACCTAGTTCTGGTCATTGCTGTCCTCTCCAGCCTTGCATGGGAATACAGAATATTAACGTCACATAGTGTCTTTCAAACCAGATCACTTTAAGTAAGTCGCAATCTTGAGTATAACACGTACATAAACGTCGGACATGATTTCCGTGAACAGCTTTAACTAGAAATGCTTAGAATGTGCATTTTTACTTTTTACGCGAACATGCGAATACTAAAGTCTTTGCACAGGATGAAACTGTGGGATAGTTTTTCTAATTTGCATTGCAATGTAATCTAGCATGTATGTGAGGCAATTTCGGGCCATTTTGTAGTTTTAACCCGAAATTGCCTCGCACCCACGTTAGATTATATTGTAATGCAAATGAGAGAAACTAATCGTGAAAAGGGCTATTCGCACCTAAGTGGGTCAGCAATGCCTTTGGACAGCAGAGACAAAGCAGAAACAAGGCGAGGTTACCTGGTCGTTCTCGAATGGCGGTTACTGAGAGGCAGGAATTTGCCACATTTTATGACGAGTCGTCTACACGAGCAATTTTTCGTATTTGACAACTTTTATTTGTCACATAAAAGCTAACACGCTATCTTTTCAGCAAATACAGTTGTCACATAAAAATAAGCAAGTAAAGATTGTCACGTAAAAAGCGCTAATGTAAACGGGGCTTTAACGTTCCCTGTTCAGAACGTCTGGCAATCGTGACGTCCTGCAGTGGCTCTCAAGTTCCTCCTTGATATTGCCATTCTTAGTTTAATCGGGTTGTCCTAAAACCCGATCTCCGGAATCCGGAATCATTACCAATACAGAGAGTAAAAACTATCCTAAACATTCATAAAAGCTAACCTTAGGCCTAATTAGGCCTAAACAAACGTTTTTAGGCCTAAGGTTAGCTTTTATGAATGTTTTTTTACTCTCTGTATTGGTAATGATTCCGGATTCAGGGTTTTAGGACAACCCGTTTAATCTGTTTGCGCGAGACCTTTCTGTGTGGAGTAACATCGTAACAATCCTCATTGAAATAAAACATTAGGTTATTCCTAACCCTAAGCCTTGTAGTTTCAACTGAAATTGCCTAAAGAAATTAAGGTACAAGAAGGAGTAAAACTGAAGTTTTTGTATTTCTTATTCGAGGTGTTAGCTGAGTCTATCTTTTCGGATTCAGTTTTAAAAAATCCACTTAATCTTCCCTGAAATTATAGATGGTTTTCACGTTACATCATCGCCGCCATGTTGGTGGACGAAAACAAAAGATCTCTCATTAGCTTCTTTTGTTCGTCCACCAGAAATTGTAGTACATTGCAGTATTGTTATCTGTGTCTCTAGCGATTGGTTGCAAACCATCTATAAGATTACTGTGCGAATCCGAAAACCGTGAACACTTTGATTTGATTTTGACATTTCCCATTGTGCAACAACTGGCAATCAGAAGCGACATGAAACCACAAGGTAATAATTACAAATGACGATAGTTAATATATGTGAAAGCCATATATATTTGAACTAACTTTCGGAAAGAATCAAGTTGAGATGCTGTTGATCGCAGTTATTAATTAACGTTGCTTGAGCAGTAACGAAAGGAATTCAGTCTTTTCTTTCGTTACTGCTCAAGTAACGTTAATTAATAACTGCGACGATCAGCATCTTAACTTGAAAATAATAGCCCAATTTCGATGTATTAAAATTCAGTTCTAAACAAAAGGCATCATCTCGAGGCACTGGGGAATAAACTCATACAAACCTTATATTTATTTCCCAGAGCCTCGAGATGATGCCTTTTGTTTAGGACTGAATTTTAATATATCGAAATTGGTCTATTACAGTTACTGGTTGCGGTTAAGTTTTCTTGCGCGTGATTGGCTTTTTACTTAAAACGCGATAATCTTTCATGAATATTTCTAGCGTTCGCGGTTTTCGAATTTTCACACTAAATGAAATAGTTTATTGACAAGACTTGTTGTTGTTGTTGTTTTATTCTTAGAACTGGTCGCCCCCGGGTTGTGAAGATATCGATGAATGTTTGAAGACGCCTCCGTCTGATCCAGAAAAATGCATCTGGCCTCACTAAGAGCGCATTCTTTTGGGACTATTTCAGTTATTCCTATTCCGGTTTACGAATAAAGGAATACACGGAATACCAATTCCCAAAAGAACGAATCTGCCGAATTGGTCCCAAGAAAACACGTTTACTGTCTATTCGGAGTATTCCTGTTCCGGAATAGTCCCAAAAGAACGCATGCTAAATAATGCTGGGTTTACAGCAGCACTCGCTAATGCTTTGATGTATATTTTTTGTAGATAGACTTAAAAATTCTAGAGAAGTTTAAATAATTAACAGTTATTCACCGAAGTGGAGATGAATAGTTCGCGGCTCGGTAAATATCCACCACTTTCACCGACACTGAGGTGAAATAATTGTTTTACTAGATACCACACAAGTCGAATAAAAAGTGAACCAAAAAACTTTTTTAATTTTTGTAAAATGTGGTCGGAAATTTCATATCTCGCACGCCGGTGAATGGTACTTGGATAATCACCCCGCTCCGGGTTTGCAAATCAGCGTGGGCGGAGAGCACTATTCACTTTTGTGGTATATGACCATTTTACAGTTCTGTGCTCAGTTAGCAGGCCTTTGAATAAAAGCGAGGCTGGAGTTGACCTTGTTTTGTTACAAACCTCACCGCTTTTCTTATGTAAATAGAAACTGGTAGTATTACAACAACATGATAAGCAATGAGATTTGTAGCAAAGCAAGGTCAAGTCCAGGGTCGCTTTTATTCACAGGCTTGGTAAGATAGCACAGAACTGTAAAATGGTCTACTGAAATAGTAAACCTGGTAGGCTACGAGAGCAGACACCATTTGCAGATCGTATGTCTCCCTCAGATAGAGGAAGTATCACTTGTAACGTAGTGCTTACAAGTCTTGTTAGGTAGCGTTTCTAGGTGTCTTGGTTACCAAAAAGCACTGAATTTATGAATCAAGTTCGGCAGAATCGTCAAACACGCGACACAATGGAAAATGTTTCCTCACTAAATTGTTTGTAATGAGGATCTGTCAATACTTGGAATCAATGTATTATCCTTTTTTTTATACTGGAATAATAAACGCCCTGAATATAGAAGGTGTTGGTGATGGTGTCTTACCAAGAGTGAATTGGATAAGAGTGTCACTTTGCGCGCGAAACGAACCAATCAGAAGAAGCCATGTCCCGCGTGACTGCTTTTGCCATATATTTTTTTTAAGGGACCTGACATCTGATTTTCGCGGGAACGGGTGTTCTATATCCTCACAGCCGTACAACCAGCCTTGCATTATGATTTTGTTTTAGTCTAAATATTATTTTCTGGTTAGATCTCCAAAGATCCGGCACTTGCACTTTGTTCAGCTGGCCCTTGCATAAAAAATTCTAAAAGTAGAGTCATTTGTGACTGTGCTGGGGAGCCCACCCGTACCATAACAACACTCTTGTCTAATTCACTCTTGATCTTAGCCAATTCAGGGGGAGCAAACTCAGTCGTTTTCATATGGAAAAGAAGGTGATCATTCCCCTCCTCAGAGCCCTTCGTTTCTTTTGTTCACGCGGTCGGCGAAACAGACCAAAAGAAACGGAGGGGTCTGTGGTCGAGAATGATTAGATATCATATTACATGCCCTATTGGCCCAAGAGGCTCGTTGAGACGTTAAACATGCGGTCTAGACCTCGGGTGACTTTTAAAATAACACTGAATATGTTACATCTTTGTGTCCCAATCTGTTAAAACCCTTGAGGGACTGAAGCTATGTGGTGGAGATTTGGTGAAATGACAGTTCTCTATCATGGGGTCATTGTTATTTTCCCTAGTGATAATGTTTCCCCCCTCCAAGCTTCAGAAAGCTAAGTTGTTATGGCGAAGCGCGGACCCGCGACTGACGGAGACAGATTTATAGTTTATCTTTGAGGAGTAGAGATGGGGAGGGCTAGTAAGTGAAAAAATTCTTTAACGAGACCTTGGCGGAGATAAATCGGGCGCAATAAAGTTCAAGCAAAAGCAAGCAGCCCCATTTGTTCCTGGAACCTGTATAAACTAATTTACAGAACTGATTGAGAAATAGTTAGCTAGCCTCTCTTCCTGAAGTTCATTCGTGACATTCAGCGGCTGTCTGTTTTCCTTTTCTGTTGTCCCCGCTTTTCTTTTCCGGACCTTTACCTAGGAAACGATAATAAAAGCAAGGTAACACATGCTAACGCCAACCCGGCCCAAAAGGCCGAAACAGCTGTCCATGGCTTCTAATTGACCGGGTGAAATGGTTGTGCGCATGCGTGATGTGTTGGCCACACCGGGTTGGTGTTAGCATGTGTCACCTTGCTTTTATTATTGTTGTTTACTTAGGTACCTTTCCCCGACATTTTGAGTCCTATAAGCAAATTTTAAGGTTTTTTCCGACTCTTTTTCCTGGATTTTTAATCATTTTAACCAAAAGTTTTAAAATGTCCGTGATTACAAGGGATGCTTATCATTTGTTGGAAAATTCCGGTTAGGGTGACCATTGAAAATTGGTAAGCGATTTACCACCAACCGGACAAAATATGGTCCATCTTCGTTCCCAGGCCTTACCTTCCCGCGTAACTCAATTTCGCTCGAATAGAACCTGGAAACGGAAGGATCAGTAAAGTAGAACAGGAATTTCCGAAATTCCATTCCGATGGGAAAGTGAGAGGAGTACCAAACGGATTTTCCGGAAAATGACTGTTCCATTTGACATTTAACGGAGAATTCCGGAATTCTTGGCTAACTTTGCCCATACGCGGTTGAGATTGGAGTCGAGAATTTCTTATTTCCTTATATGGACAATGGTTTGAAATTTAACCAATCACATTCTGGGGTTGGACCAACGAGCGAAATTCGAACTTACCTGCTGCCTTATTAATTCCTATTTCCCCGGCCTGCGAGTTAGTTGATCGAAAAAGAGACGCTTTTTAGGATTTCCATAGCATGGTAAGTTAACTAACACGTTTATAATTTCAGAACGTAAATGACGTATAGAAAAGAAAATAATCGAGAGAGATTGATTCAAAAATGGATGAGTCTCGGACTCGTGTTTCTGATCCTTGGCAGTCAATCACGATTTTAAGTGAAACATTCTTTTTGTATTCCTACACCAACATGGTGGTTCTTTTACTTAACCAGTAATAATTGGGAAACGATAGAAACCAAGGAACAAAATTCGAACGCGCTTTGGGAATATAGGCCTTTCAGGATAGGGTTCATTGTACAAGTCGCTGCTTTTATTTTGTCTTCTCTAGGACATTCATATCGGAAATAAAGTGCTGGGCAATGCCAATCCTCAACGAGTCGTGCTAAAAGAGACTCAGCATCTCAAAGCAAAACTTCAAGAATGCCTTCAACTCTCCGGAACGAACAGCAATTCTAATGTTCACGACGGACAGAAAACTACGTTCATCGGTAGAAATCCTGTTTGTAACGCTCAAATGCCCTATCGGGAAAAAGAGTCAGATTGTCAAGGAATGGACAGACCGAATCACATACCAAGTCAACGGAAAATTCCACCGGATGGCTCTTCACATGCTAACATAGGCAATAAAGAAAACCAAGATGCCGCAGGAAAACCGAAGACAGCGAAGTAAGTCAACTATTCGGCTGTAGAATAATAAGGAAAGGAAAGGTTTAAGTGTCTAGTCTTCTAGCGCTGGAGCACTATTGGTGACACTGTAAACTGAAATAAACATATTGTCGCAAATCAAGTCAAATATTGGTTTTTGAGGAGAGGGGAAACCGGAGTACCCGGAGAAAACCTCTCGGAGCAGAGTAGAGAACCAACAAACTCAACCCACATATGACGCCGAGTCTGTGAACCTGGCCACCGGGGAAGCGTCAGTGCACCACTACGCCAGCCCTACACCCAATTTTAGATGATCCTAAAGAAACAGTTTTAATGTTTTAACATTAAAAGACCTATCCCTTTTTGTAATAGGTCTTGTTGGACACTGGACGACTTCGAAATTGGTAAACCTCTTGGGAAAGGTTAGAACGGCAGAAGCTTTATGTTTTCTACACATCGGGGTTAAATTCAATTCAAGAGCTTATTAGTGATGCAGATTTATTGACTGTTTCCTCTTGGTGATTTCTTAGGAAAGTTTGGCAATGTTTATCTTGCAAGGGAAAAGAAAAGCAAATATATTGTGGCTCTGAAGGTAAGAAAAAAGTATGACAAATCTAGGAGAAATTTTACAGGGTTCAAAAATTGATTTCATTTTTGGATGGTGAAAACAGGGCATGTCGCCTGTCTAGGGACAACAGATGCAGATTATAAAGGGGCTGTGTCATGGTAATGCAGATCATTTTGTAGAGTTGTACCATTTAATCACTAACTAATGGTTTTTATAATATTTTTGTTTTCAGGTTTTGTTCAAGTCCCAGCTTGCAAAAAGTAATGTAGAACATCAACTAAGAAGAGAAATTGAAATCCAGTCCCACCTCAGGTACTGCAGATGGACACTGTTAAAATATTTGCTTAAATGTCACTGCCAAGAGTCAATGGTTTCACCTGTGTTGTTTTTATTTTCATGTACTGGGATGTACATGAGGTTAATTTTGCCATGTACATGTAACTGTGAACATTTGTGTCGTTGGCAGTAATATGATCTTAAGACAAGTCAAGTTTTGAGATCATCGCAATTATGAATGCTACTTTAGCAGAAAGTAAAGCCTGAAAAATTCAAGCTTTGAATTTTTTTTGTCACTCTGTAGGCATCCCCATATTCTGCGGCTTTTTGGGTATTTCTATGATGCAACCAGAGTGTACCTTATCCTGGAGTTTGCTCCAAAAGGAGAACTGTATAAAGAGTTGACCAAGCAAGAAAGATTTGATGAGAAAAAGTCATCAAATGTATGTATTCTGAACTCTCATTAACCTTGGACATTTTCACGGTTTTAGTTATTCAGGGAATCCATTGTTAATACTTTTAATGTTGTGTCACACATAGTATATTCGGCAGTTGGCTCAAGCACTGAAGTATTGCCATGCAAAGAAAGTCATTCACAGAGATATTAAACCAGAAAACCTGCTCCTTGGAATCAAGGTTTGTTTTTTGTATTTAAAATCAAGAAACTGTCAAAATAACAAGCAGCTCTACCTTGTCTCACTGTTTGAACTTGTTACATCTTCAGGGTGACTTAAAAATCGCTGACTTTGGTTGGTCAGTTCATGCACCATCATCAAGGTAAACACAGCATTAAATATTTATAACTATTGACTTTTGGCTATTTATAAATAAGATCCAATGCTTTTATTTTTCACAGCAAATAAGTACTTATTGTTAACTCAAGAGTGTATCAGTGTGTGTTAATTGCAACATTTAATGTTAATTCAAGGGTGTTTTGTGTTGTTGCTGAAATAATGCAATCAAGTATATAATCTTCTTTGACAACAGTTTCAAACTGATGTCTACACTGCCACGGGAAAGAAAATTTGTGCCGTTTCCATAATTTATTTTTTTACATTGTGCAAATTTATAACATTGACAAATACACAGGCCAAGAGTGTTCAATAACTTAAAATTTTATTGTAAGAAAAGAGGATTGGTTTCAACTGAAGCAATAACATAAGATGAATGTGACTTTCAGACGAACAACACTTTGTGGAACTTTGGACTATCTTCCACCAGAGATGATTGAAGGCAGGGAACATGATGAAAAGGTGAAGATTCTACTACGATTCTCAGGTGAGTATGACAATAGGGAAGTTTGGAAGTTCCAGCGTTAAAGTTACCATGTTGTCAAGGGCAACTTCCTTTGTTTCCAAGAGTACCTTTTAGGGCCTTGAGCAATGAACCTGCCAAAATCTACAAATGGTAACGGTTAAATTCAAACTGGCGACCATTACCAGTTAAATGATGTCAAACCCTGAAAAGTTACCCTTGACAACATATAACTTTAACCCTGAAACTTTGTCACCAAGCTTCCCTAGTGTCATACTCAATCCTCCCCAGTTTTGTCCATCCTTGTCCCTTCTTAGCTTTCCTGTGTTTTGTTTGAGTTCTTCTATAGTTTTGAGCCGTTATTTTGTTATTTCAGTTAATTCTATGACCATTTGATCAATGCTGAAATTGCCTAACATTGCGTGACCAGTCTAGCGCCTTTAAGGCTCCACTGTAATGACAAAAATATCAGTCTGAGAAGAAGCTTTTTGTTTTGCATACTCAAACTCAATTTTTCCTGCTTAGATCTCTGGAAGAAAAGGACTGATACTTTTGCAGGAACCAGTGGTTAATGGGAACAGTTTTTAAGAAAGTTTCTCTCTCTTTTGCAGGGTAAAATTGTTGAAGTTATTTAATTAAATTCAATCTTATTTCAAAGGGTCTTAATCCACTTTAATTTACATGTACATATCATTTCATGTGTTCTGTGCTGCCTTAAACAGCTGATGTTCACCTTTTTATTCAAAGTGCATGAAATTATCCCAAAAATTAATATACATGTACGGTACTATTAAGCCGCTGTTACACATTGAAAATTTAGCTGAAGAACACCGAGCGAGACCACTTTCACAAAGTGGTATTACACAGTGGAACTCCTGTTTTTATCACCACTGTGATTGCTGCAACCATTGCCGAAGTAGAAAGCGGTTCAACTTTTCATGAAACTTGTCTTGCAAGGGAAGTTCAAGAAAGTTTCACGAAACCGACCATGTTACATGGTGCAATGCCTCCTGAAACTTGTTTCATGGAGCTGTTCCACACAAGTTTCAGGTAAAAGTTTCAACGTGTAACAGCGCCTTGAGATTTTGTTGTTCATTATACATGTATTGCTTGTTATTTTTGTAGGTTGACCTTTGGAGTCTGGGTGTTTTATGTTATGAATTTCTTGTTGGAAAACCACCATTTGAAGCCGAGGGATACCATGATACATATCGTAGAATTTCAAGGGTAAGATGTGAATCATTTTATGGCACTAGGAAAATCATTTGTGCAACAAGGATATCAGGTCACTTCACAGCTTCCTTCTTTTTTCTTTTTTGCTCTAATGCTTTGAATGGATTAACCTGATACTCTTCTTGATTTGTATAAACCTTGCATTATTAAATACCTGATAAGTGTTTTAGTTATATTCTTCTTACACTGTTAACTTGTAATTGCAATGGTTTTTTCTTTTTGTAATTATGAAGTTTCTGATTATACGATATCTTCTCAATTTTACCACAAACTTTTGTTATGGTGGTCGGAGTTCTGCAAATCTTTCGCTTCAGAAAGTGACTGGAAAATAATTGGTTGGAGTAATAAAGAGATTCGAATAGACAATAAGCCAGTGTACTATAAAAATCATTTACATACACGATCTGCTTTTTAACTTAAATACAATGGACTCCTATAACTATTTTAAAAACAAAATTGTCAAAAGCAATTTTCTGCCATGCGCAGGCCTTCGTCATTCAGTTCCTTCTCATTTAAAAGAAATCAGCCCAGATAGATTAACCATATCCCCATCACTTATAATTGGAAATAAAATTTTTGATATCAAAGACAAAGAATCAAAAGATTATTACTTGCTGCTGGTCTCAAAAAAGGCTCAACCTCAACCGCAAATTAAAGAGTGATTTTAATTTCACAACCCAACAATTTAAAGAAATCTTCTCGTTGCCACATTTGGTTGCACTTAATTCTATTCTTTACACTAACAGCAAACTATGCAAAATTGGATTTAGAATTAATGATGCACATGTACTTTTTGTAATGATGAACCTGAGAATTTGTATCACCTTTTCTATGAATGCCCTCACTCCCAAAACGTTTTGGACTGATTTCGAATCGTACTGGTACCTTCTATGGAATCAGCCAATCCATCTTTCTGCGCAAAACGTTTTATTTGGAGTTTTATCAAAACAATGCCCTTTATCAAATTTATTAAGACTATTTCATACGTAGTGATTCAGGGATCGCGTTAACGCAGAAATCGTGCATTTTTATGCAAACAAAATCCAAAAAATGCATCATCGAAATTTTAATGCGTCCCAGGACGCAAGGCACTGACTTAAATAACTCACACAACTTGCTTTGATTTGTCAGTATATTCTGTTGTTTGTAAAACTGTTGGAGCGATCTGTGATCATAATTGAAGTTCTAAGAAATGGGGTTTAAAACATCTAAAAAGGTTAAAACTAAATTTTCGGCCGCCTTCTGCGGTCTTCTTCAGAGGAATGTACTCTGCAAGTCACTGAATGCAAATATATAGCAAAAGACGTCACTGTTCGTTGCTCCTAAGGGAGGAAACCAGTGATGCGTAAACCCTTGGAAAGGGTGCTCTTTCATTAACAGAGTTCTTGTCCAGGAATGAATGTAACGGCTCTAGAAAAAGCCTTTGTCGGCCGGTCCAATGCATATGCGTCAATATTAATTCCAAGTTGGTTACTCTCTTTTTCTCATAATTTAAAACATACTCTTTTTCTCGCAGAGGGTCACCAAGATTTTGGGACCCTCAAAAAATGCTTGGGACCCCAATTTGGCCAAACATGCGGGTCCCAGGACCCACATTGAAAAATCCTAGCGCTATCCCTGGTAATTGGAAAATTATTTTTGTGGGATTGCAGAAGCAAAACACTTCCTAAAGTTCAAGGACTGCATTCGAAACTAAAGATTAAATATGAAAATGAAAAAAAGATCAACAAAAACAACTTATTTGAAAAGAAATTTTTTTAATATGCATGTATCTTTTATTTTGTTGCTCATATATTTGTTTTGATGTAAGAATATGAATATAATTAGCATCTGTAATCGTATTATTTTGTATAAGTAGTGTGTAAATTGGTATTGCAAGTTTAAAAAGTAATCATATTGTTTTGGAGAGTAAGTATTGCAATTGTATTATTGTAGGTAGCACCTGTAATTGTAAGTGCGTGTATTGTAAGTAGTGCATAAGCAATTCAATTGTTAAATAGTTTTGATGGTAATATAATGGATTTTAGAAGTTGTAAATTGTGTAATTGTTGTAAATTGTAAATTGTAAGTAGTGTGAATCACAATAAAAAAGGGAAGAGAGGGAAAAAAAAAAGCAATGGTGAAAATAACTGTTACTGTCGCATGTTTTCTCAGGTTGATCTCAAGTTTCCCGATTACATTTCTCCAGGGGCAAAAGACCTCGTCTCCAAGGTAAGATATTCAATAAAAACATACATACAGTACCGCTCAGAGATAAGCGAACCACCAAACGTGTTTCAAACTAGTCTTCAACTAGTTTGCGTTTGACTTTCAACACATTTGCGTTTGCATTTGCATTAAACGCAAACATGTTGACCAAAGTCATGAACTTCCTGAAGCATTTGGATCACAAAAGTTTCAATGATGCATTCGAAAAGTAATGTCACAAAATAAGACAGTTTTATCTGACTTTAACAGACTGCAAAAGTTAGCTTGATGTCCATGGTTGTAACCAGTGCCTTTCTTCATACTCGCTCACATTTGCTTATCAGTATTTATAACTGTTTTTTTGCTATTGGCATTAACCTAAACTTTGAATTTTGCTTTGTTTATTTTGTAGGTTAATGTGTATTTTCAACAGAATTTTAGGCTGAGTCTGACCTCATAAAGAGGAACACTGCTCCTATTAGACCAAAGGGTATAATTATATTAACAAACCTGTGCATCTTGTGTCAGATTCACTTTTGCTTTTGGGAAAACTTGGAATGATTGAATGAGAAACCAAACGTTTGGACTTGACTCTAAATTGAGGAAAATAATTAATTAAAGGTCCCTCAAGCCCTCTTACAGTGTAGAAAAAATTGCAATAATGCCTGCCACACTAATGCAATAGACAACTAGTTGCAGGCTGCAAAAAAGCCATGCTTTTGTTTTTAAAAGTTGACTTTTGCCTTTTTTTACAGCTGCTGGTTCACGATCCAAACAAACGGCTTCCTCTCAATGGCGTGTTAGCACATCCTTGGATTAGAAACAATACACAAACTCTAACATTGCCACCACCACCTTCAGAGCATTAATCAAGTCTTGGATCATTAGAATTGTACAATTAATAATAGCATTAGAAACTGAGGATCAATGATAAACGAAATGTTGAGCTTTGTAAATAAACTTCTCATTGACGAAAAATATCACTTAACTAGTTAATGTCACTTGCCAGATTTAAATGAAATGGTTGTCATTAAAATTTAACATTAAATACTTTAAGCTCTGTACCTAGAGCTCACAGCTAACAAGAAACCAAACACTCACTTTCAAGAGAAATCCTCAAGTAATGATGGCTTAGTCAGTAAAAAAGTTTATGTGAAAGGCAGGGGACACGTCAATGTATTGTAGTTGATATGTCATGCTAAATATAATATAGAAATGCCTAGTTTTTTGCAAAAGAATCTCGAGCCATTTCTGAAAGGAAATTCTGTACAGTCATTTAATTTAAATTTGTATTAAAGTTAGATTTGTTACAGCATGGTATGCACCTTATGATATTGCCACCCAACTAGTGAATTGGCATTTGCAAATTTGATTGAAGGTTATTTCCTTGTGATGATGATAATAATAATAATAAGTAAAATTGTTATTTACATTTGAGTTACAGTACTGTTCATTATCAATCAAATTTGCCCTTGGTTATCACAAAAGCTTTGCTTGTTGGAAATGCTGAATTAATGGAAGATAGGGGATTCTTTAGATGGTTGTTTTAAAACTTGTTTGATACTATTAAAATTAACTGTCTACAGTACTTTAAATAAAGATGACTTATGCAACAGAAAGTTTAATTTTCTCCCTTTCAATCTGGTATTTATTCCAAATTAAACTGTCTTTCTAAAACGTGCACAGAGAGATGTTTGCAATAATGAGGCTAATTAGGAACTGGTCAGAAATTAGCAGCTGGGAACGGGGGTGGAGATTTTCAGTAAAGCAGGCAAAAATATAATGACCCTCCCTGGGTAAGGGATTGAAATGTCTTGACCCTCCACCAGAACTCGTACTAAAATTCTGACTGACAGCCCTCCTTTTAGAAGGGCTCAAAAAACTGTGACCAAACCTTGCTTTCCATCCCCCACCCCATGCTAATTTCTGACAATTCCCTTAGTCAAAGATGAAATCAAGTCAGTGGTTTCACCAAGAATACTTAGGGGGGCTCCAAGATGTTTGCAGGGGTACTGCCATGTGCTACAACCTTCACATGCCTTTCACTTGTTTCCTTCAGACTGAAAGTGATTCTTTGTTGAAGACAAAACAAATGACAACTTTTTAATCTAGATTATGAGAATGAACAGGTTTTAGGTGATGAGACAATGTGCTTGAAAAAAACTAAATATCCAAATGGTGCCCAATGTACATGCTCACAACAGAAAACTTGGTGGCTTATTTCTACATTAATCTTCGTGGCATCCACTTCGTTGATACATGTATGAAACTTCATTACTGCGATTTTCGTAATTCTGCGGAGTCTCACCTTTAAGCGTTTAACCTCCATCAATCAAACTAAATTGATGCGTGACATAACCTACCAATCAGCATCTTTGCTTCCCACTGTACATTCGAACTTGACACTGATGGAAAGCGATGGAATACGTACAAATCTTTTTACTGAAAAAGTAACTATTCCAGCTGTTAACTAAAAAAAAAGTCCAATTCACTTTCTGGAGGTGGAGTCAATGTTCAGAAATTTGATTGATGGAAGCCAAAATGCAGTTTGGTCATAGACCGAATGCATAAATGGCGGCCAAAAAAATATTCTTTTGTGCTAATTAGCCTCACTAGCCTTGTTTGCATGGACAAAATACAAAAGAAAGGTTGCTTGAGAGCGAGGCTAGTGAGGCTAATTAGCACATAAACAAAAGAATATTTTTGTGGCCGCCATTTATGCATTCAGGTCTATTGCATGGGGCTTGAAGATGAGCTTCTGCACAATTATGACAATTGCAGTAACTTAAAATTTGTATTGTCATGCAATGCTTCTGTATTGCGTGATGATGCAGAACGGCTGCATGGAAGGCTAGGTTAAGTATAGACTAGTGTAATGTGAAGTTCTAAGTATCTACCCCATATGAACCATGTGAGCGTTAGCCCTACTGATGGAAATGGGCCCACACAAGGACAGAGAAAAACTCTGACCAGGGTGGGAATTGAACCCATGACCTTCGGGTTAGATCACGGGGGCTCTAGTGACTGAGCTACAAGGTCAGACGGGAGCAGGCTGTGGGAACTGAAGATGTTAATTTAAGTCACGGCGATTAACATGTACGAGTAAAAGGATTACGTAGGGCTAACGCTCACATGGTTCATATGGGGTAGATACTTAGCAGTTCACATTACACTCTAATCAGTTAAGTCTGTTCAAATATGGGTGCTACACTACAAACGTTTGCAAAAACGTAATCTTTACTTGTACTCGTACTTGGTTAAGTATAGTCTTCAGGGGCGTATCGTAAGGCTTTGAAGGTGTATGCACACAAAAAATGTTTCGAGCGCCAAAGGACCTTCAAACTAAGGGTGTCTGGGAGCATGCTCCCCCAGAAACTTTTGAAATTTAGGGTCTTGCAAATACCATTTGCGACTATTTCTGAAGGACGTTTCAATAAATAAATGCCAAGGAAAATGCATTAGTTAGTTGTTTATTTTACCCATCTGTTGAGTTTTCAGCAAGCTACAACACAAACAGGGGTTTACAAGCAAAGGGAAAGAGGTTGTAAACTCTGTCCTACATCATCATCATAACCTTTCCTTCAAAAATAACCGGGAACTGCGGACTGTTGATGAGAATGACACTGTGTAGGGCCTCAGGGGCCTTTCACTTATAACAGAAAGTATTTTAAAATATCCTACCAATTTCTCAAGTACGCATGTGCGTATTTGTGTAAAGGACGCTACGCCCCTGATCTTCTTTGTAGCATGGTGCTCTCAGTAATGGCTGCTTTCCCTTGAACTGACCAATAAAGAGTAGGCTTCCATTTTCCAGAAACCTGGTCCTAGGACCTCCCTCTCATTACTTGAAAACAAAAATGGTGAGTCTTTCTTTTTCAAAAGTGTGTGAAAGTTGAGTTTAGTGACTTAAATAAGATTCAGAAACAAGCATTAATCCAGGTAGTGCTTACTGTGTGAATCCGAAAACCGTGAACACTGATTTGATTTTGTCATTTCACATCGTGCAGCAACCACTCAGAAGCAACATAAAACCACAAACTAATTACTGTTATTGGTTGTGGTTTAGTTTTTTTGCACATGACTGGCTTTTTACTTGAAACAACATTTTCATAAATATTTCTAGTGTTCACAGTTTTGGATTTCACAGCAAGAAAAAAATAGGTATTTGTTTGTTTGGGTACTGGCTTTGGTAAACCTGTTATTTTTCAAGCTCTTCCTCTGGTTTTTGTTTCCTACACTGGCAAGTGTGGCCACATTGTGATTGTCTTTTCAGTTTTTCTTTCACAAATTAAAGACCTGTGCAAACACTTAATCAAGCAGACCTCAGCTCAGTTTTAATCTCTTGGACACTTTCTTCCGCTTTTTGTCATTTCACGAAGGACTTGCAGCATTTAATGCATACTGCAACACCCTGTCAGTCTGTAAAGGTCAACAGAGCTTGTTCCTTTACTACCAAAGTCTAGATTTGAAAGCACATACACATTGCTTAGAAGAGACTGCAACTGAGCAGATGAAGCATTTGTACTACAATTCAATAACTTTTTTGGAGTTGCATCTGCTTTAGACATCCATTCATCAGTTCACGAAATTGCTGTTTTGCACATGTGTATCTCTCATTCCACTCTTGTTGTGTTTTTGACAGCAAATATAAAGAGAAATATGATTGCTGCAGCTGCTAACAATTACTGGCATTTCATTGGTTCTTAGTAACAAAGGGAAAGGAATGCAGAGCTCAGGTGAGCACCCATAAGTGGGTAGGAGCGATGTGTGACAATAGGGAGCTTAAGCACGCGCGTTTTTGAGACACGAACGGCAACCGGAAGAGAAAATTTCGTGTGCCAGGACAGTGGTGTCTCCCAGATTTTTGTACTAATCATCTCTAATGGAGAAAAGATACTTAGCAATGTCAATGTGGTTGCGTGAAAACAGGTTAAAAGGGAAACAGCTCACTTCCGGTTGACGTCCGCGTCTCAAAAACGTGCGTGCTTAAGCTCCCTAATGAACCTAATAATGGCTGCAAAGGTAACCAAGCTTAAGTAATGCAAATCTACAAACAAGACCATAGTTTTTTTAATTATTATTTCTACGATTATTCTTAGGAACTTTCATTTTCATCAGTGTGTACTACTAGTACAGTATCACGATTTTATGAAAACAGAAACTGACAAAGTGGATAAAAATCAGCCAGTATAATGTATTAATGTTTCACTACAGTGCTTGACACCCATTGAGAAATGAAACTATAGACTCTAGTTTGAACTTCAGAGTTAACATGTTTATGAATGTAAGTTTTTTTTGGCTCCCATTATGAAATGGTTTTTAGTTAAGCGTGCTAGCATATTGTAAAAAACTATAAATATTTTTACTTCTCGTGGAAGTTTTTGTCATAAGCGCAAATGCTGACACTGATATTACACACAAATCTACTGCTTGACTGGATGCTTGATGAGTCCCATAATGCGCAGTCGTCTTACAATCAAAGGTGTACAAGTAATGGTCATGAACATTCTCACTGGAACAAACACCTTATGACAAGCATATGCTACAACAAATGTACTTGCTTCTGTTGCTACAGTGGACTCACTAATGTTGGGATTTGCACCAATTTTTTGAAGAGCTGCTTGCACATCAATTCCACTATGACAAAAGAAAATGTAAACAATTATTATAAAATCGTCCCTTTCAATCAAGATATGATTACCGCTGTTGTTGTGTTTCCACATAGTTTGTGCACTACTTTGTCAATCTCGTCCCCAAAGTCTGCTTTTCTCTTGGCCAACACCAAGAGCACAGACTCTGGCCACTTCCGTGTTCTTGGTGCTGACCAAAAGAAAACGAGACTGACTACTTTGTGTGAGTTATATGTACGGGGAGGGGGAGGGGTTAATTTTAAGCCACTGATGGTCTTCTGTAGAAAAGGAGAAATCTAAAAAACTAACCTTTTGACAGCAGCATAACATAAACCAAGAGACGTAAGAGAAATGCATACGTGAAATACTATGGCTGTCGTACCATACTCTTGAACGACACACTTCAATCTCTCTTTAAGGGTCATTTTACTTTCTCCCTCTTGTTGCTCTGTCTTTCCGCTATGAGAACTTTCCCCGTTTCGTGTGATTGAAGTATGCAGTGTTCTCCCATTATGTAACACATATATACTTTGCATTTCACTTCTAGTCACGAAACGCAAAGTTGGAATTTGTTGTCTCACTGGCGAAGCAAAGATCCTCGACTGCTGAGTTACTCTCCTTAAACTGGCCATGGTAAACCGAAAAGAGCATCCTGCGATCATCTTGCAAGGTGCACCGGTTACTATAAAAAAGAAGAGACTGTTTTGAACTTTAAATAAGAGATATGGAAACAAGTCTGATGAACTCCTAACCAAATCTTTACCGCTAAATAATACCAGGCGTTCCAACAACCTTTAACATGAAACTGAGGCGAAAGGAACGCCTGGTGGAAAATGAGTTTCCTTCGAGAAGTGGAAAGGTTCTCGCCGGGGAGATTGAAGTCTGTGAAAACTACGGTTACCACAGCGGAAGGGAAAAGGGTACAATATTGTTTAAATTATTTAAAAAGAGAAAGCGAGAAGTGGTTGAAATAACTTTTGGAACTCGTTTTTCCCTTCAGTTTGTGGAACGTAAAGATAATGATGGTAGTGTCGTAGTTGAAGACACTGGCGAAAGATGTCTGGGATTCTGCGAAGACTACAAACCAGATGAAAAGGTTTACAAAGTTCAAGAGAATTTATACATCAGCTCACAAGGTGGAGCTAAAAACCTGGAGGAACTTAAAAAACATAATGTTACTCATATTCTAAACGTCGGAAGTGGAATAGAAAATGCTTATCCTCAGGTACTAAAGCTAGTTACATGTAAGATTGACTTAGAGATTGAGCGCGCTTCTAACGAAAAGTTGCCTACGTTTTTGTCGCATTTGAATGAAATAAGTGGAGGTTGCGAAAAGATTCTACCAGTCTCTGGATCATTTTGGAGTAATTTAAACGGTTATTAAGAATGATACTTTTGACTGCAACTCCACTTTTTTCATTTAAACGCGACAAAAACTTATGCAACTTTTTAGTTAGAAGCGCGCTCAAAGCTAACGAGCAACCCGTCGCTTTGAAATGCGCGCGCTCACGATACAAAGCTCGTCCTTTCACTCTTAACACTAGCAAAATATCGAGATCTAAGCGATCTGTTAAGATCACCGATCGTTTCACATGTACCTCCACAAAATGTCATTTATTACATAACCTGTACGTTATGCAATAAATAATACATTGGCGAGACAGGTAGATGACAAGGCGATCGATTCCGCGAACACCTTTGCGGTGTTGAGAAGAATAATTATGACAAGGATGCATCTAAGCCAATCGCTTGTCATTTTATTCTCCCTAACCACTCCAAAAAACACATGGCTATCTGCGGCCTTTTCCTACATCAAGGTACGACGGAAAGCCGCAAGAAGCTGGAACAAAAATTCATCTTCCAAATCGGCACCCTTAATCCCCACGGTATTAACGAACGCTTTTCATTTAACTAATGTAATCCTATTTTTCACGTTGCCATGTTACGACCAATAGCGTAGCTCCAACTCCTCTATAAAAACTACACACAACCCATAATTCCTCGATTTGCTCTGACGAAGGGCTAACGCTTGAAAGGTCAGCTTTTAGAATCTCTGTACGGTGGTCAATTTACATAAAACCAAATTTAGGGATTGACACACAAGAGCCTATAAACACAGAACTAGGAAGAGGGAAAAAGGCTCATCATCAAACCGAAACATTTTTTTCAGTTTCTTGCAAAACAGACTTTTTCATTTGAAAAAGGGAGATGCTTGCAAGGATCTTCCTGGCAGAGGAAAGAGACCCTAGCGCCATGCAAACTTTCATTGTTCAGACTCTTCCTGTACAAGGAACAAAAAGTTTACCGCCTTGCATGGCGTACATAACACGGCTGTTCATCCTGCAATAATGTAACAGACATTTCCAGATATGTCCATAAATTCTACAGCTTAATCATTTAACTCTGGTTCCAAGAATTAAACATTGATTCTTTTTTGTGCTAGGAATTTACCTACAAGACTGTCGAGATACTGGATTTGCCTGAGACAAAAATTTGTCAGCACTTCCCCACTCTGTTTGACTTTATAAACCTTGGACAAAAAAATGGTGCTATTCTTGTTCACTGGTATGCTGCTATTTAGCAAAGCTTTGATGTAATATGTTTCAGTTCCTGTGACATTTTTGTGAACGGGACTTGGGATGGTTTGATTTTGTTTGCCGTTGTTAATTAATTCATTAATTTATCACTGATTTGTTTGCCACGTACAGAATGAAATAATCACAACAAAAACAACACCATTAGATCACACTAGAAATAATATCATAAACACTTTGTATAAACTCTTACATTTACTGAGGAGAAGTTAAAGAAATTATTGCACTAAACTTAACTTTTTATTTATTCTTGAGCTCCTGAGGTGACCGAGCTTGATGTCGTATGAATTGACAAGAGAGGGGCACCTAGGGAAGATTTCGCGAAATATCTGTTCAGAGGAACTGAATCTTTCGCTTGGCAATCCTCTAGACTTTTCGAGGTTTGTCGAAAACAATCAAGTTACTGGAACATAATCTCAAAGATTCGCAACCAGAGGAAAATAGTCCCTTGCGTTTTCGGGAAGGCTATTTTCGTCATTTCTTGTACTCAAAAAGGTCCGCTACCATTTTCGGGAAGCGAACACTTTGTATGGACGTTCATGGAAGGTAATTTTAAGCTCATGCTATCACTTTCTGAAAAAAACATTTATCCCCTAAAATATTCGGAAAGTTCAGTTTTCGGCTAGGAGAAGGCCGAACAGATCAAAGTTTTCTAGCTGAGGAATATATCTATTACGAGGAACTGTCAGAACTCAGAAACGGCCCTCCTGAGATTCGTCAATGGGTGCCCCTGACAAGAGGCCAGGAGTAACTGATTGAAAGGAAGTAGTAACTGAAAGATTAAAAGAGATTTGGTTGCAAGGAAATTTCAATAATTCTTACAAGTTTATAATAGATTTTGAGATCTCCCCTCCCAGTTTTAACGTGAAATTTGTAGAGAACTATTACATCTAAGGTAATTTAGAGTTATTCATGTCTAAGAAGTTGATTTTCAACTTTTTTCCTTTCAGTAATGCTGGTGTGTCTCGTTCGGCCACAGTTCTTCTTGGTTATCTCATGTCCACAAGACGATCAACCCTTGAGGAGTCAATGAAAATTCTAAAAGAAGCCAGACCATGTGTCAAACCAAATGAAGGATTCTTGTACCAGCTGCAAGATTACCAACAAGAGCTTGGTCTGTAGTCAGACCGTAAAAACTGATAGAAAAGTTGGTTATGCGTTTTAAGCTTTGCAATTTTTAATTAACAATTAGACCCGTGGCCCTTGAGGGCGAAGGGTCTAATTGTTTTAGTATCACCCAACTAGTCGGACAGAAAAGGCAATAATAAAGTTAGCAAATGCAAGTTGAAGAAATATTTATTTGGGAATAAAACGAAAGAAAGCGTCACGCTTTTCGCTACTCGAGGACTATTACTAATAGTCATCTAGTAGCGTAGCCAATTAAAATGCAGGATTTGCATTAGTCCACTAGTTGGGTGATACTAATTAAATTTATCATAGCTTGATATAGCATATCTTACAGGTCCTAAGAGATCTTTAAAATATTTTGTGATAAGCCCACATGTAAAGGCAGTTCTTTCCATAATGCTGGCGTATGTACTAAAAAGATACAGGGTTCGGTGTTAATACCGAATTTGAAGAGCTCAAGACTCTTGACACTTTCTTCGGCAGTAAATCGCGTGAACGTATGACCCACGCAGGACGAGAAGCGAATTCTCGTACTGTGGGAAATAAAAGCTGAGATTTCCGTTTGGCCAAATATGTCAGCCAAGGCTACATCGAGTCAACGCTATCACCAGTTGTATTTACAGCTTCCGGTACCAAAATAGAGGGGATAAAAAGAATACCGCTTACTTACAGTAAATAATAACCAATGATAATCATCGTTATTTATATAGCGCCATTTCTGCTAATTAACCAATAGCGCTTAATGACATTACTAGAATATATAAAAATTACATCGTAAGTGTAATATTCATGGAAACAAATGCGAGGTGAGAAAATTCTAAAAGGAAAGAATAATAAATAGGGTCTTAACTCTGCTCTTGAAAGAACTTAGGCATGCTGTAGTTCTGATTTGGTCTGGTAGATTGTTCCACAGTAAGGGAGCAATGACCGAAAAAGCGCGCTTTACATAGGGACTACTAACAATTCCTTGTTAGCGGAGCGTTCTCCTAGGCGTATATATAATTAAAGTGTATTTAGGTCCAATTTCATGATACGCCTTAGAAGTCAAACTCAGTCCTTGACTTGATAGGCAACCAATGTATTTTTCAAAATCAGGGAAATGTGGTCTATTTCTTTGAGTAGGTGAGGAGACGGGCCGCAGCATTTTGAACATATTGAAGTTTTTGCAACATGCTGAGGGAGACCAGATAAAAAGAGAGTTGCAATAATCAATTTGAAAACTCACAAAGGCGTGTATAAGAATTTCACAGTGCTTGTGCGATAGGAACCTTTTGATGGAGGCCAAGTTGCGTAGATGGGTAGAAAGCTGTTTTGCAAAGGAAGTTTACATGCTTGTTCATGGACAGGGTGTTATCAAACCAAACGCCGATTTTTTAGCCGAGTCAGCAGTTACAATTAATTCACTACCAGCGTAAATGGAGCGTAGCTACGGAGGGGGACAGTGACGGGCGTTCAGTTTTCATTATTGAGTTAACTTTAAGCTTATTAGCCGTCATCCAGCTGTTAATGTCAAGGATACACGTTTCCACCTTAGATTTATAGTATTCAGGTTCACCAGGACTAGACGGTTAACGTTGAAGGGACATATATATCTGGCTGTCATCGGGACGGTTAACGTTGAAGGGACATATATATCTGGCTGTCATCGGGGTAAAAATGATATGACATATGGCGTTTAAGGACATCGCTGAAAGGTGCAGTGTATAGTAAATATAGGAGAGAACCAAGCTCGGAGCCTTGGGGAACGCCATAGTGAGGAAGTTACGAACAGGACGAAGATTCACTCCCAATACGTACAAAGTGACTTCTGTTTTCAAGATGGGACGTAAACTATGCCAGTGCCTTTCCTTTGATCCCAACGCGGCGGCCAAGTTGCATTGAGCAGTATTTGATGGTCGACTGAATCAAATGCAGCTGACATATCGAGTAGTAAAAGAATGACACATTTATTTGTGTCCAGGCTACAGGGGATGTCGTTTTGAACCTTTAACAATGCACTTTCAATGCTACGACCCTGCTTGTAAGCTCATGACTGTAGGAGCTCATCTTGTCATTGCTGACAAGATGGCAGTTCAGTCGATCAGCAGCAACCTTCTCAGTATCCTTGGAGATGAATCTTATATAGGTTAGAGATAAGCAATCCAGCTATTTGTTCAAAGTCACATCTCAGACCTGTTTGAGCACTATCAAAACCATAGTTGTTTCCCGTCCACAAGCGGAAACCGGTTGAAACTAGGTTTGTTCACATGGTAAGCAAAAAACTTCCGAATGGGAAATTCAGTTGGGATCGGCGTCTATACATACATACATACATACATACATACATACATACATACAACTTTATTTAAACTCAGATTTAGAGTAGCTCGAGAGAGCTAGTGTCTCCGAGTAAAATTAATACATATAAAAAAAAAATAAATAAATAAATAAATAAAATAAAAATAAAAATATAATAATCCGCTTATGTAAACATTAATATACACATATAATCTACGCAGTAATATTTCGAATAGCGCGCTTAAAAGCAATAAGAGATTCAGAAGTTCTTATGTCATCAGGCAGCATATTCCATACTTGGGTAGCAGCATATCTGAACGATTGTAATCCATAGGTAGTTGTGGTAACTCTTGGTAGATTCAATTTTAGGGTACCTCTGAGGTTGTATGCCACTTTTCGTTCTTTTAGTAGTGATTTGAGATATGGAGGAGCAATGCCATAAAGAGTCTTATACGTAGTAATTAGCATATTCTGAACACGAGAAGATTCAAGATTGACAGACCTTATTATTCTAAGTAAAGTTTCATAGTCGCTATTACTACCATTTACACAATTCGCTCAAGTTCACCGAGAGATTCTGGAGGGAAGCGCAAAATCCTGGGGCAATGCAAATGGTAAACACGTTTTCGGTGGGAAATTTTGGACTACCTTTCAAGACCTCCCGAAAATTTCGGAAATTTTCCCATCACGCTCAAGCCTTACCATTTACATTCCAACCAAAATTTCCGACTTTTTTTGGTAAATGGTGAACAACTATAGCTCCATAGTTAAGAAAATATGGTTTGGCTTTACGTCCGTACGTTCAACTTTTCCAATTAGCCAGTTGGCGAATTGGTGCACTGCTGAACCCCCACGGGGAGGGGGGGGGGGGGTTCTCCCTCATATGGGCTATACAGGTATGTGCGGCCCGATGTGTAGGTATCGTCAGTTTTTATCCGTTTTGGTCTGAAATAGGGTGTGGTTTGTGCAGTCTTGAATTGACCTGAATTGGGTATGTCTTTTAGAAGCAGCTACTTCTTCATCGTTGGGCGATAAGACCATCAGCAAAAGCCCTCTTCAATTATTACGCCAACCTTGCAAACAGCTGAAACTAGAGCTGAAATAAGGTGTCAAATTTTTGGTCAGGCCTGAAATAGGGTAGGGAAAATCGCAGATTTTGGTCTAAAATTGGGTAAGGGTTTCAGAGAGTGGGCCTCACACCCCCCACTCAATTTTCCTGTGAGTACGCCCCCTCCCCGCCCTTCCTCCCCCGGGCTGGACCCACGATTTTTTGGCATTTGACACTGCGTTTAGAAAAACAAGCAAAACTTTTGAAGACAACCAAAAAACAAGCTAAGCATTTTTTTGATAAGCTTATGTCGTTCAACGAGAAAACAAGAGAAAGAGAAAGAAAAAAAAACAGCCCGGAGACGACGAGTAAGCGATGCTCAGAGCAAGAGAAAACTGGTGAAATATCAGTGACAAACATCGATAGAGAAAGAGCAAGAAAGAGCCTGACAAAATCATAGTGACGATCCGCGGAAGAAAGAGTAGGCACATGTAGGAGAAAACAGGCTTAGTAATGGTGACGACAAAAAGGGCGAAAAGAGGAAGAAAAAGCACTGGAAAATAGACTATAGCAATGAGCTGGCCGGACTGGTCGTATGGTAAGGCCATCCCCTTTTTTTTCGTTTAGCGTCGAATGCGTTTCCTGATATTGGGTCGGTCGGATTGAAAAAAAAACCTAAAAAAACAGTCGTAAGCAGAATAGGAGGCCTGGTACCCCGGCATCATAGCTGTGGAGCCAAGAAAATAACAAGACGTGAACCCAAAATCAACATGGCGGAAAGGTTGGTGGATGTTGTTGCAAAATTAAGACAGCGTGGGAAAAAGGATCAACTACCGAAACTCCTATGCGAAGTAAAAATGGTTTTAAAAAGTTGTTACCTTTTTTTTTTGAAAATGCCAAAAATTTGGGTCGGTCGGACGACGCTAAACGGAGAAAAAAAGGGGGACGGCCTAAGGAGTTGTTATAGAAATATCTGAAAACAAAAACACATTAAAATAAATAGTGATTAAGGAGCTGCGCTTTCAGGCTTGGGATAATCCAAAACCGTACGTTGCCTTAGCCGAGTAGGAAAAATTCCTACTAATTTCATTAGATTGGACGTTTATGTCTTCTGTAAACGTATTTATTACAATAACATGAGAATTTTATTCCATAAAGCTCATTTGTACAAATCTATACGCTTTGATTCACATGTGAAAAAATCCTGTACAGCCAATCAGAATGGCGTACAGCTCTTTCACGTGTGGAAGTATAAGCAATCAACGATAGCGTAAAGGCTTTTCCAAGCCAATCACTCGTGCATCTCGTGAAAATCGTACTTTGTTATTGAATTAAATTAAATTTGGATTTTGTTCTATTGTTAGTGAGTTTCAATGAAAATTCTCGTCTTATGTACTAAACAGCTCACGACATAGAAAGTGCTTTGTACTTGGTTGTATTCACTCGCTGTTTGTGTCAAAAACCCTCACTCGCTCGTACCTCGCTCGTTCGGGTTTTTTACACAAACAACTCGTGAATAAAACCCTATACGCCGCACTTTCTATGACGTAAACTACATATCCTTATATTTTAAAGGCAGTGGCTACCGACCTATTTTTGCTATTCATTCGGGAGTCGTCTTAAAATGATTATTACAGGTTCTAACCCCAACCTTGAACGACATAGCCACACAGCTATCGAAAGCTAACCGTTTTAAAATGGGTACTTAGAGTTAAATATTGTTTTTCAGCGCTATTTGAAATGGGAGCTGCGAGAAACACAAGGCAGGTCAGATGGGCGGTGACATCGAAACGAAGGAGGTATTTCGTGAATCTTTGCCTCTCTTCAAAGCTCTGGAAATTCTAAAATTAAAGGACCTTGTTTTCTTTTATAAATGCACTTTTTATGTATCAGTATCAAAATAACCTCCTTTCCTCATCATTTGATAATTTCTCCAGAACTCATCTATTCGTCCATTCAGAACTGACCAGATTTTCTTCTCAATCAAGTTATTACACAAAAAATATCAAAACTATGGTAAAATTTACATTCGCTTTGCAGCTGCCAAAGTTTGGAACAGTTTTGATGAACCTGTTAACTCATTACAGTATCTATTCCTTTGTCTTTTTCAAGCTTTACTGCTCACCAACAGATTCAATTAATTAATATAATTTGTTTTCACTCAGCTCGATTAACTCTTGAGCTATTCTGAGTGAACTATTACCAAATTTTAGTATTAATTATTTATTTTGATTGTAGCATATTTTTAAAAATAGTTCTTTAACAGGCATCAATGCCGTTGTTTGATAGCTGAACTGTATATAAAATAATTAAAGACAAGGTAAGACTTTCCGAGTGTTATTGAACGTGTAATAATCATTCTTAGAACACTCCGGTTCCGTATGAATAGTTCGCTGTACGAGTCCCGTACTAATAGCCACTTTGTAATTAAATCCACGAGGTACGTTTTTTCCCCAAATCTTTCAGCAACACCCGCCATCTAAAATAACATTTAGCCGAAAGGAAAGATAACAATTGTTTTCAAGTGTTTCTAACTCATCGAAATGACAAAATAAATATAAATTTTAAAGTCATGTTGTTGACCGACGTAAAGAACAGCGCGCGCAAATGACGTTTGCCTCTTCGTCACAAAGGGCAATCTGACAGTGGGAGTTTGTTCGCTGCAGGCCACTGAGAGTTACGGTGCATTGCGGAGATTCAAAAAAGGAGAAAAAAAAGACAATTTTAAGGAAACAATGAAGCGGGAAGATACCGATTCAGGTCAGTTTTGTAATACTGTTTTCTGATTTTTTCTTTTATTTCGGGTGTAAACGTTTTGCAAGGGTTAAGTTTCCTAAAATGCCAAACGGAGCGCTTTCTGATAGATTCTCAAAGGATCTTTATGGCAGTGTCTAAGAGTTAATTTCCTCAAAAAGAACGTGAACGGCCTTCTTAATTTGGTGCTGAAACAAGAGGTGTCTTAAACCTTCGCCTTTTTATTGGTTAACGGGGAATAAAGGCAAGTTAAAAAAAGTTAAGAGGGTTGTTTGTTTACAACTTGGCATGAGCGCGTAACTAAGGGAACCCAGGAGTTGACCGGCGTCATAGCAACAATTGCATATCAATTCCATGGGTAACGACCGCTGTCGTTCTCGCGGGCCCCGTCTCTAGCTGCTTACGACATAGTAGCCTGGCCCTCTTAGCCAAGAGGGGTTGGACACAAGGTCCTCGTGCTAAGGCCTCCTGTGCCTAACAAGGCCGAGGGGCTCTCGTGACGAGAAAGATGACGACACTCACGGTCAAGTTCCCAGATATTACCGCGTTTAAACAAGAGAAGGAAAGGCGATCTATCGCAATGTGATTGAAATGGTCTATTCCAACAAAAGGTTAAGGAAGAAAGCGGCAAAGAGATGGAACTAAACAGGGTTGCACTGCCTCGTTCCAAAAGGGAAAGAAAGAAAGAAAAATGAATTTGATTAAGGCGTTTTAGAAAACAACCCAGTTGACGCGCGCGCAGAGATTAGTTTCAACGGTCTTTTTTTTTTTTTCGCAAAAAAGAGATTCTTATATTTCAGAGCCAAGTCTCGCTCCGCATAAAGTTAATTAGGGAAAGCCGCAAGACCGAATTTACTTCTGATAAATTTCCTCTGTTTATAGAAAATGCAATGGTCAGTGAGTTTGAGCACAGTTTGGGCTTGTTGTTGCGTGTACTATTTTTGATGGCTTGTTTCTTCTTAGCTAAAGCATACGTACTGGTAATCAAATGGTTATGCACTTGTCACTTATTCATATTTTCACGTTGCCGCTTTTAGGAAACAAACGTCTTTCGCGGAAGAAACTGCGAGGGAAACTAAATGAGGCAAAGAAACAACACAAGGTTGGCTATCTTGTTACAAATGAAAAATGATGATATTACAAATTACAAGCAATTCTAAGGAAGATTTTAGATTGGCAAAACTCAACACTGAAATATTGTGGTAACCGTTTTATCGGGGTTAAGCAAACGTAACCACAAGGCGTAAGCAACAAAATGAAAAAAGTTTCATTTTTACTCTTGTGTGATAACTTGCCTCTCTAGTGCATAGTCTGTACGCATGAATGACATGAAACCTCTTATATTCTTACAACAAAAGAATCATGTTATTCCATGACTTTTGACAAAATCGGTCAGGATTCGCGCCCACAGTTTACCGTTTCTGACTTGCAGCACAGACTCGAGAGTGTATAAGAAGGAAATCGAAGTCTATTACTAAACGTTCACTATACAATCGCAAAAAAAACCCGTTCACCAGACTTACAACATCATCAACGTCATTTTATTAATTTTGGAAATAGCTTTTTATGCGTAATCAAGTGGTGACGAGTGAAAGTATTCCCTAATTACACGAGTCTGCCATTTTATTTTACTTTTAATGTCATGGGTGACAAATTACATTCAAAAGACGCAGGTCATTTTCAAACCTGGAGCCCGTTTCTTGAAAGTCCCGAAACTCTACGGGTCAATTGCTTCTGCATCTCATGAACAGAGAGGATTTAAGTCTTCAAACTTCACAGACTTATTCCTTCTAGTTAGCGTGAAAACTTGTTAAAAGATCGGCTTTCCAAAACAAGCGGTTGGCAGTTTCACAAATGGCGTTTCAGGCCCAAAACGTTTTCGGGACTTTCGAGAAACGGGCCCCAGGACGGCATTTTGGCACTGTAGGAAAAGTTGCTATGGCAACATTGTAATTGTGACATATGAAACTATAAATTAACGCTGAAATATCCGGCCAAAATTTTGGAGAAATTTGTCACCCATGTTATTTCAATGATAATCCTGCGCAACCCGCAGGTAGCAGAGGTAATCGAGGCGGGTTGCGCTTTAAATCATACATCATTATCAGTAAGTAAAAGAAGTAAACAAAACAAAAGAAATAGAAAAAAAAGAGAGTATCAAAGGAAGAAAGAAGTGAACTGTTACAATAACGTAAGGAGTGATTGATATCTATGGTATAATTTTGGCAATACTTGCTACACCCAAATTAAGATATCTGTTTTGTTTGTAGCAACTCGTTGAGAGAACTCAACAAACACAATTCGAATTGGAAAAAATCAAAGAGTCAAAGATTGACAAGTAAGTGCGTAATGTTATCCATTTAAATCGACCACACAAGATTAATTTTCGATATTATTTCCCCCAACAAAGCCGAAGACATTAGATTAAGTTGCCACAACCGCTGTACATAAACAACTAACGTTATGGTTGCAAAGAGTAGTCCGAGTGGTGGTTGCGTTAACACTGAGCACTAGTCGTTCCCAGTCGTATGCTTAACCCACGCGTAACAGAAACTCGAGTGGAACCATGATAAATGCATGATCTTACCAACCATTCCTTGTGCGGTGCATGCTTTTCTGAGACGATTGGGGACGTATTAGCGTTAAGACTGAGAACTAAGCAGTTACAACTGGCGAATTAGACAAACCAACGACAATACTGAAAAATTTTGGGGCAGCGGCTTCTGGGCTCGCACTAAGATAGCGACGGGAAACACTACCAACTGGCAGGCGCAAGGTGAACAGAGAATGTTAGGAATCGTTTGGAACTGAACTGTAGCACGACTATGAGAAGAGAGCAGAGTGTCAAATCAAAACGTGTGGGTAAATCCAAAATGAGGCTGAGTGAAGTTGTAAATAGGCATACATAAGAATAACAGACTGCGCTCGAAAGGGTGTGAAGTGTCACAAAATAGAAAAAGAGAAAAAATTAAAAATACTAAAAAAGTGGAAAGGCTGACTGGAAATATAATAAGACTAAACAATTTGAAAACACGCAAAGTTCTTTCAAAGGTCCTGAATAAATTCACGGGTTGCGATAGGAGCTCAAGACCGGGAGTTTACAACTCAGTAAATACGACTTGGCTTGCTCGAGTGACCATTCTTAATCCCGTGGGTAATATAAGTTCTCTTATGATTAGCTGGAAAGGGTCTAATATCACGGGAAAATCAATCTAAAAATAACTCGGTCTACAAGAACGCCGTTCCACAAATACAATGAAGTTGTACGCGCCTAGTCATATTGTACAACTGTACAACTGAGTCAGACGGCACATTGTGTGAATTTAAATATAAAAGTAAAAACTGGAATAAGAATGGCACCTTACTCCTCCTTTGGAGTTGAAAAGTAGTCACATGGTTTCAACTTTGATATCACAGAGAAATCGAGGATGAAATCTTCAAAAAACCTGAAAATACAGAGCGGGCAAAAATGGAGGTATGAAAACTCAAGTTTTTCCCGATAAACAAATTCATGCAACTTTTTTATTTGCGTTTCCACTTCTACTGACAATGGTGGCGTTGATTTCTTTAAATAAATTTAACATCTTCTCGACAGGCGGAGCTTCTCAACATACATCATGGGAATATGATATTCTTACGGTATGTAGGTAGCAAATCGTATAATTTAAAAGGGAACGAGACAGTTCTTCATAAGTGGTTTTCAAGTGTCTTGCTTGAAAAATGTTTTGGGAATGAAACATAACACCGTTAAAGTTGTAATTATTGCTTGTTTTTTTTTTCAATTACCTTTTTTGTTTTGCTGTGAATGATTTTTTTTTCGCGCATCATTATCGACGATTCAATCTTCACCGGCTGGCTTCCTCCCATCACCTCTTCGATTTTCCTTTGTGTCATATTATATCTGTTTCCACAAACTCCTCCTGATTTGAAATTTCCTGTTTTTTTTTTGCTTAGTGCTCTGAACGAATCAGAATATGACGGCAAAGTGATCGCAGGCGAGAAAGCGGTGAGTAAAAGCAATGTAATCATGTCGCAGAAGTCAGCTTATGTGGTAGCTCCCGTGATATTACTTTAGGCGTTTTTTTGTAACTATGGAGTCGCATAACGCACTAGTAACACGAACTTCAGCATCTGTTTTGTTCTCCTCTAAATTATTTTGTGATTTTGTGTCTCCTATTATTTGTTTGTCTAGAAGCGTTATTTTATTTTCCGGAAACAGAGGAAAAACATAGCGGGTTTGATCAAATCGTCCCAAAGCAAGATCACTTTTGAGCCTAAAACCACGAATTCATCTTCAGCTGGAACGTGAAAATAATGAAGCATCTTTTATAAAAACCACATTTTTTTACAATACAGTTTTGAAGACTCACTAAAGCTCTTTTTGTACACCGACTTACGTTGATTACTGTGCACTTGTATCAAAAATTTTGAATTTTGTTGCCTTCTTTCTATTACAGCTTGAAACACTTGAAATGTTCGTTGCTCAAAGGTGAGATTTATCAATTTAAAACGATCAACTATCATTTTAAAGACATCGAGAACGCTTTTGTTGAAAGATAAAGAAAGAAACATATTCTACTTTTTGTGGGCGTGGTACCCTAATAATAATAGCATCCGAAACTGATTCATTTCTATGGTCATTGCTTTTTTATGATAGGAAACTCGTGATTACACTGGAGAATAAAAATGGAGAGAGCAAGGACAGCGTAAGTTTAGTTTTGCATGCTGCATGACTTGATGATATTGTGGTCAAGATATTACAGTCGTTAAACTAGACCTCATTTGACTTTCAATTTTCTTTCCAAACAACGACACCGTTCATACCAATTCTCTTCCCAGAATGTTGATACACATCTTCAATGTGGAACAACTTAGAGTACTCGCGAAATTAATGCAATAACGGGAAATAATATCTGTTGTACGCCCACGTTGTCGTCAAAACGTAA
>OX421447.1:60428843-60478843 GCA_949126865.1 Montipora capitata | reverse complement strand
ACACAGACCTTAAATTTTGTCGTTGAGTTTTTATTCTCTCATTGCTCAATTTGTGTTTCATGTATAGGTGGCTCATGAACGTAAAAGGGAAATCGAAAAGTGAGTACTGCAGCAGTTAATATAAAATGGATTTCTCAATCATCTGTTAGGATTAAGAGTTTGTTTTGTAATCGATTTAAATTCCTGATAACACACTATTGTAAAGAAATCAAAAGCGGAATTACTACAATGAACTCTCCTACTTCTTCTTGCAATCCTGATTGGTTATCAAATTCTCTTAGTTTCATGATTTTATTAACAATTATTTTACCAGGGCGATTTAAATATGAATTGGTAAATTGCCAACGAAGAGCGTAGCGCCATAACCAAGTCCCATATCCAACAAGTGCAGATGATACAATGTTTTATTAAGTTACATTAAACTCAGAACTGTTTCAATTTTCGAAAAGGACGGACGCAATCAGTTTTCATTTAAGATCATAGAATATACATATAGGAAATGATATGAAGGTGATTGCATTTCGTGATTTATGGGCACGAGTGATGTTTTACATACATACTTAATTAATGCAATCACGACGAAAAAAGAACATTCAACAACAACTGTTAAGAAACCTAATTGGCCGGAGGCAAGCTAATTGGCTATTTACAAGTGCAGCCGAGAAGATGAACCAGGGGCTACCAAGATCAAATTCAGCAAGTGGTCAGAGCGGGTTTTGAGCCCGGGATCTCTGGATCACAAGGGCAAGCGCCCTAACCACTGGGCCACACTACCACCAGAACAAAATTCTCAAAATTGCACGATCTATTTCACAAATTGATGTCAGTTTTTCATGCGTCTGTCCTGTTATTGATCATGAATTTCTTCTTAACATTGTCAAAGTAGCTGTGGATCCACGAGGCGATAGCCGAGTGGATACGCAGACTACTTTGACAATGTTATGACAAAATTCATTGTCAATAACAGGACAGCGCATGAAAAACTGACATCAATTTGTTTTTTACAATAACAAAAAGGCAGAGGGGTCAAAATTAAGTCAAAACACGAGAAGAACGCGAGACAAAAATGCCAGAAACGTCAATCTGACGCGAGCAATATCGCGTTATTATCACATAAATTATAAATTTTATGTGTCTGTCCGCTTATTGACAATAAAAATTAGCCAATGAGCGCGCGAGAATTTTGCAGTCATTGTAAAAAACAGGGAAGGGACTATCCCGTGGGAACTATAAAAAGGCACTGGCAAAGATTGTAAATTTACTAAATTTAAGTTAAATGAGGTTTAATAGACACTAGCCGTGTGAGCAATAATGCCACCTTTAAATAACAGGTAATCATCTCTAAATTATTCTAAGTGCCGCAAAGAAATTGTTGCGGGAGAAGTAATGGCCTATTTTGTTTATTGCTAGATACGCCCAAGATTTGGTGGATAAAACCGTGACTGACAGTTTGATAGAGGTAAGACTGCTGTTTTTGCGTAACATAGAAGTCAACTTTACCATCACAAGAGTTCTTTTTTGAAATCAGTCTTCATTGACGGATGATTTTGTTCATTGTAATGGACACTTTTTCCTTTTAATTTCTGCATGTTTAACTCCTTGGGCGTGCGCTAAGCCTACTTTTATTATCTAATGCCCAGTGCTCTTATTCAAAGAAGACAGAAATGGAAATAAAGGAAAAGTAGTGTCCTAATTGTGTTTTAGTGTGGTAGACCACGTACCTGTCAGGCCTGGATATACCAGAAGTGAGCGGACAGTATATGACTATGCTCGAGTGTATTTTTCAGTCAATATTCCCCACAAACCAGGCTGCTCCACAATTTCAGTCAGACACTTGTCAAATAATTGTTGG
Source organism: Montipora capitata (assembly GCA_949126865.1). NCBI lineage: Eukaryota > Metazoa > Cnidaria > Anthozoa > Scleractinia > Acroporidae > Montipora > Montipora capitata. The sequence goes on along the minus strand of OX421447.1, from coordinate 60,476,991 downwards.
AAATCAACAAATGCGAGAACCTGTGATAGCAAGAAGAGCAAGAATTTCTTTCCCCAAAATCAGTGTCTATTTGACGGATAATGTTGTTCATTGTAATGGACGCCCCTTTGAAACCCTGCCTGTATGCACCAACTCGTTGGGTGAAAATTTGTGATAGCAAGAAGAGAGATAAGCGCATTTGTTTCCCCCACCTCCAGCATGTCATCCGTTTGTCATCCGTTTGTCGAGAAGAACTAAATGGATTAAAAGCTGCCTCGCAACAGAAAAAAGAGAATCAAATTGCGATCGGGTCTGCAGTTCGATCGTAACGCAGGTTTTTCAGGACTTAAATTTGGATTGTTGCGTTTTTGTTCTCTCATTGCTCAATTTTTGTTTCCTTTATAGGTGGCCGAAGAACGTGAAAAAGAAATCGAGAAGTGAGTAGTGCAACAAATAACATAAAAGAGTTTTCTATGCACCTATGAGAATAATGAGCTTGTTCTGTAACTGATTTAAATTGCCAATTATACCATTTCTGAAAGCTATCAAAAGGGGACTTTCTTCCCTGAGCTCTCCACTGAGGTCACATGCTCTTTATTTTTTTATTGCTAGTTACGCGCAAGATTTGGTGGAGAAAGCCATAACTGACAGTTTGATCGAGGTAACACTTTCGTTTTCGCGTAACATAGAAAAGAAGTTTCGATTCACGTTTCAGAAGAGTTTTTTTTTAAAAATCAGTGTCTATATTGCCTAATTTTATTATCTAATGCCCAGTGCTCTTATTCAAAAAAGAAAGAAATGGAAATAAAGGAAAAGTAGTGTCCTAATTGTGTTTTAGTGTGGTGTACCACGTACCTGTAAGGCCTTGATACACCAGAAGCGAGCGGACAGTATGACTCTGCTCAAGTGTATTTTTCAGTCAACAATCCCCACAAACCAGGCTGCTCCACAAACCAGGCTGCTCCACAATTTCAGTCACACACTTGTCAAATAAATTGTAACCGTAATTGTTTCCCCCACCTCCAGAATTTGTTTCGCTTGTTGAGAAAAACTAAATGGATTAGAAGCTGCGTCGTAACAGAACAGAGAGAATCAAACTGTGATCGGGTCTGCAATTCGATCGTACGCAGGTTTTTCAGGCCTTAAATTTGGATTGCTGCGTTTTTGTTCTCTCATTGCTCAATTTGTTTTTTATGTATAGGTGGCTGAAGAACGTGAAAAAGAAATCGAGAAGTGAGTAGTGCAACAGATAATATAAGAAAGACTTCTATGCATCTATTAGGATAAAGAGGTTGTTGTGTAATTGATTTAAATTCCTGATCATAACATTTTTCAAAGCTATCAAACGCCGACTTTCTGCCATGCACTCTCCACTGAGGTTACATGCTCTTTATTTTGTTTATTGCTAGTTACGCGCAAGAATTGGTGGAGAAAGCCATAACTGATAGTTTGATAGAGGTAACACTAAAGTTTATGCGTAACATTCATTTCGCATTAAACATTTCACGAGAGAATTTTTTGAAAGCAGTGTCTACAGACGGATAATTTTGTTCATTGTAATGGACGCCTCTTTGAAACCCTGCCTGCATGCACAACTCGTTGGGCGAGAATATCTGATATCAAGAAGAGAGATTACCGTATTTGTTTTCCCCACATCCAGAATGTTCCGTTTGTTAAGAAGAACTAAATGAATTAGAACCTGCGTGGTAACAGAAGAAAGAAAATCAAACTGCGATCGGGTCTGCAGTTCGATCGTACGCAGGTTGTTTATACCTTAAATTTTGATTGTTGCGTCTTTGTTGTCTCATTTCTCAATTTGTGTTTCATGTATAGGTGGCTGAAGAACGTGAAAACGAAATCAAGAAGTGAGTAGTGCAACAGATGATATAAAAGAGGTTTCTATTTATCTATTAGGATAAAGAGCTAGGATGAAGAGTTTGTTCTATATAATTGATTGAAGTTCCTGATCATGACATTTTGTAAAGCTTCTAAAAGCGAACTTTCTGCCATGCACTGTTCACTGAAGTCACATGCTGTTTATTTTGTTTATTGCTAGATGCGCGCAGGATTTGGTGGAGAAAGCCATAACTGATAGTTGGATAGAGGTAACGCTATTGTTTTCGCAGCGTAACATACAAGTAATTTTAACATTTCACTAGAGTATTTGTTTTGCAAAATCAGTGTTGAAAGATACCTCTTTGAAACCCTGCAAACATGCTACACTCCTTGGACGAGAATGTCTGATATCAAGAAGAGAGATTACCGTATTTGTTTCCCTTACCTCCAGTATGTGTTCCTTTTGTTTAGTAGAACTAAATGGATTGGAAGCTGCGTCGTAACAGAAAAAAGACAATCAAACTGTGATCGGGTCCGCAGTTCGATCGTACGCAGGTTTTTCAGGCCTTAAATTTGGATTTTTGCGTTTTTGTTCTCACATTGCTGGATTTGTGTTTCATGTATAGGTGGCTGAAGAACGTGAAAAAGAAATCGAGAAGTGAGTAGTGCAACAGATAACATAAGAAACATTTCTATGTATCTATTAGGATAAAGAGCTTGTTGTGTAATTGATTGGAATACCTGATCACACCATTTTTAAAACTATCAAACGCGGACTTTCTGCAGTGCACTCTCCACTGAGGTGATGTGGTCCATATTTTGTTTATTGCTAGTTATGCCCAAGATTTGGTGGAGAAAGCCATAAGTGACAGTTTGATCGAGGTAACACTTTTGTTTTCGTGTAACGTAGAAGGGAACTTTAACATTTCACGTGAGATTTTTTTTAAAAATCAGTGTCTATATTGATTTATAATTTAGTTCATTGCAATGGACGCCTCTTTGAAACCCTGCCTGCACACACCACTAGTTGGGCGAGAATTTCTGATATCAAGAAGGGAGATTACCGTATTTGTTGCCCTTACCTCCAGCATGTGTTCCGTTTGTTGAGTACAACTAAATGGATTGGAAGCTGCGTCGTAACAGAAAAAAGACAATCAAACTGTGATCGGGTCCGCAGTTCGATCGTACGCAGGTTTTTCAGGGCTTAAATTTGGATTTTTGCGTTTTTGTTCTCACATTGCTGAATTTGTGTTTTATGTATAGGTGGCTGAAGAACGTGAAAAAGAAATCGAGAAGTGAGTAGTGCAACAGATAACATAAAAGAGTTTTCTATGCTCCTATGAGGATAAAGAGCCTCTTTTGTAACTGATTTAAATTCCCGATCATACCATTTCTTAAAGCTATCAAAAAGGGACTTTCTTCCCTGCACTCTCCACTGAGGTCACCTGCTGTTTATTTTGTTTATTGCTAGTTACGCCCAAGAATTGGTGGAGAAAGCCATAACTGACAGTTTGATAGAGGTAACACTAAAGTTTATGCGTAACATACAATTCAACTTAAACATTTCACGAGAGTAATTTTTTTAAACCAATGTCTATTGACGGATAATTGTGTTCATTGTAATGGACGCCTCTTTGAAGCCCTGCCTGCATGCACAAATCCTTGGGCGAGAATTTCTGATATCAAGAAGACAGATTACGTATTTGTTTCCCTTACCTCCAGCATGTGTTCCGTTTGTTGAGTAGAACTAAATGGATTAGAAGCTGCGTTGTAACAGAACAAAGAGAATCAAACCGCGATCGGGTCTGCAGTTCGATCGTGCGCAGGTTGTTTAGATCTTAAATTTTGGTTGTTGCGTCTTTGTTTTCTCATTGCTCAATTTGTGTTTGATTTATAGGTAGCTGAAGAACGTGAAAAGGAAATCGAGAAGTGAGTAATGCAACAGATAATATAAAATAAGTTCTCGTCACCTATGGGGATAAAGAGCTTCTTCTGTATGTATGCATGTAACTGATTTAAATTCCGGATCATACCATTTCTTAAAGCTATCAAAAGGGGACTTTCTTCCCTGCACTCTCCACTGAGGTCACGTGCTCTTTATTTTGTTTATTGCTAGTTACGCGCAAGATTTGGTGGACAAAGCCATAACTGACAGTTTGATCGAGGTAACACTTTTGTTTTCGCGTAACATAAAAGTGAACTTTAACATTTCACGAGAGTGTTTTTTTAAAAATCAGTGTCTATATTGACGGATAAGTTTTGTTCATTGTAATGGACAGCTCTTCGAAACCCTGCTTGCATGCACAACTCGATGGGCAAGAATTTCTGATATCAAGAAGAGAGATTACCGTATTTGTTTTCCCCACGTCCAGCATGTGTTCCGTTTGTTAAGAAGAACTAAATGAATTAGAATCTGCTGGTAACAAAAGAAAGAAAATCAAACTGCGATCGAGTCTGCAGTTCGATCGTACAAAGGTTTTTTAGGCCTAAAATCTGGATTCTCTCATTACTGAATTTGTACGTGTTTCATTTATAGGTGGCTGAAGAACGTGAAAAAGAAATCGAGAAGTGAGTAGGGCAACAGATAATATAAGAAAGATTTCTATGTATGTATTAGGATAAAGAGCTTGTTGTGTAATCGATTTAAATTCCTGATCATACTATTTTTAAAAGTATCAAAAGCGGACTTTATGTAGTGCACTCAGCAGAGAAGTAACATGCTCCTTATTTTAATTGGTAGATACGCCCAAGATTTGGTAGAGAAAGCCATAGCTGACAGTTTGACACAGGTAACACTTTTGTTTTCGCAAAACATTCGATTTAACATTTCAGAAGAGGTTTTTTTTTATCAGTGTCTAATGACTGATAATGGTGTTCATTGTATTGGACACATCTTTGAAACCCTGTCTGCATGCACAACTCGTTGGGCAAGAATCTCTAATAGCAAGAAGAGAGATTACCATATTTTTTTCCCTTACCTCAAGCATGTGTTCCGTTTGTTAAGAAGAACTAAATGCATTAGAACCTGCGTAGTAACAGAACAAAGACAATCAAACTGTGATCGGGTCTGCAGTTCGATCGTACACAGGTTGTTGCGTTTTTTTTGTCTCATTGCTCAATTTGTGTTTGATTTATAGGTGGCCGAAGAACGTAAAAAGGAAATCGAAAAGTGAGTGGTGCAAGAGATAATATAAAATAATTTTCTCTTCACCTATGAGGATAAAGAGCGTCTTCTGTAACTGATTTGAATTCCCGATCATACCATTTCTTAAAGCTATCAAAAGGGGACTTTGTTCCCTGCACTCTCCACTGAGGTCATATGCTCTTTATTATCTTTATTGCCAGTTACGCGCAAGAATTGGTGGAGAAAGCCATAGCTGACAGTTTAATGGAGGTAACACTTTTGTTTTGGCGTAACATAGAAGTGAACTTTAACATTTTAGAAGAGATTTTTTTAAAAATTCATTGTCTATATTGACGGATAATTTTGTTCATTGTAATGGACGCCTCTTTGAAACCCTGCTTGCATGCACAACTCGTTGGGCAAGAATTTCTGATATCAAGAAGAGAGATTACCGTATTTGTTTTCCCTACATTCAGCATGTGTTCCGTTTGTTAAGAAGAACTAAATGAATTAGAACCTGCGGGGTAACAGAAGAAAGAAAATCAAACTGCGATCGGGTCTGCAGTCCGATCGTACGCAGGTTTTTTAGACCTTAAATTTTGATTGTTGCGTTCTTGTTGTCTCATTGGTCGATTGGTGTTTCATTTATAGGTGGCTGAAGAACGTGAAAAGGAAATCGAGAAGTGAGTAGTGAAATAGATAATGATTTACGTGCACGAGTCATGATGTTTTCAAATTTGTCAAAATTGCTTGATCTATAACCTATTTATGTAATAGTGTTTTACAAGTCAGATAGAGATACAATAAAAGACGATATAACCGAGACTGAACTATCCAATGCGAACTATAAAAGAGCAATAGCAAATATTGTAAATTTAGTAAATTTAAGTTAAATGAGTTTTAATAGAGAGTAGCGGAGCGAGTAAAAATGCTACGCTTAAATTTAACAAGTAATCATCTCTCAAATTATTCTAAGTACCGCAAAGAATTTGCTGCGGGGAAAGTGATGGCCTATTTTGTTTATTGCTAGATATGCCCAAGATTTGGTGGATAAAACCGTGACTGACAGTTTGATAGAGGTAAAACTATTGTTTTCGCGTAACATAGAAGTCAACTTAAACATTTCAGGAGAGTCTCTTTTTAAATCAGTGTGTATTGACGGATATGATTTTGTTCATTGTATAATGGACACCTCTCTTTTTCTTTTGAAATTTAAAACTGGTTCTGCAATTTGAACTGCTTATTTGGTTGGCTGAAGCTTCTTATATTATGTAATACCCAAAGCTCTTATTCAAAGAGGAAAGAAATGGAAATAAAGGAAAAGTAGTGTCCCAATTGTGTTTTAGTGTGGTAGACCGCGTAGCTGTAAAGCTTGGATATACATGTACCAGAAATGACTGAGCGGACAGTAAGACTATGCTCGAGTGTATTTTTCAGTCAATATTCCCCACAAACCAAGGTTGCTCCACAATTTCAGTCCGACACTTGTTAAATACTTTGTTGGCTATCAATAATTACGAGAATTTCTGATGGGAAGAAGAGAGATAACCGTAATTGTTTCCCCCACCTCCAGAATTTCCTCCACTTGTTGAGAAGAAGAAAATGGATTAGAAGCTCCGTTGTAACAGAACAAAGAGAATCAAACTGCGATCGGGTCTGCAGTTCGGTCGTACGCAGGTTGTTTAGACCTTAACTTTTGATTGTTGCCTCTTTGTTATCTCATTGCTCAATTTGTGTTTGATTTATAGGTGGCTGAAGAACGTAAAAAGGAAATCGAAAAGTGAGTGGTGCAAGAGATAATATAAAATAATTTTTTCTTCACCTATGAGGATAAAGAGCGTCTTCTGTAACTGATTTGAATTCCCGATCATACCATTTCTTAAAGCTATCAAAAGGGGACTTTGTTCCCTGCACTCTCCACTGAGGTCATATGCTCTTTATTATCTTTATTGCTAGTTACGCGCAAGAATTGGTGGAGAAAGCCATAACTGACAGTTTAATCGAGGTAACACTTTTGTTTTGGCGTAACATAGAAGTGAACTTTAACATTTTAGAAGAGATCTTTTATAAAATTCAGTGTCTATATTGACGGATAATTTTGTTCATTGTAATGGACGCCTCTTTGAAACCCTGCTTGCATGCACAACTCGTTGGGCGAGAATTTCTGATATCAAGAAGAAAGATTATCGTATTTTTTTTCCCTACATTCAGCATGTGTTCCGTTTGTTAAGAAGAACTAAATGAATTAGAACCTGCGGGGTAACAGAAGAAAGAAAATCAAACTGCGATCGGGTCTGCAGTCCGATCGTACGCAGGTTTTTTAGACCTTAAATTTTGATTGTTGCGTTCTTGTTGTCTCATTGGTCGATTGGTGTTTCATTTATAGGTGGCTGAAGAACGTGAAAAGGAAATCGAGAAGTGAGTAGTGAAATAGATAATGATTTACGTGCACGAGTCATGATGTTTTCAAATTTGTCAAAATTGCTTGATCTATAACCTATTTATGTAATAGTGTTTTACAAGTCAGATAGAGATACAATAAAAGACGATATAACCGAGACTGAACTATCCAATGCGAACTATAAAAGAGCAATAGCAAATATTGTAAATTTAGTAAATTTAAGTTAAATGAGTTTTAATAGAGAGTAGCGGAGCGAGTAAAAATGCTACGCTTAAATTTAACAAGTAATCATCTCTCAAATTATTCTAAGTACCGCAAAGAATTTGCTGCGGGGAAAGTGATGGCCTATTTTGTTTATTGCTAGATATGCCCAAGATTTGGTGGATAAAACCGTGACTGACAGTTTGATAGAGGTAAAACTATTGTTTTCGCGTAACATAGAAGTCAACTTAAACATTTCAGGGGAGTCTCTTTTTAAATCAGTGTGTATTGACGGATATGATTTTGTTCATTGTATAATGGACACCTCTCTTTTTCTTTTGAAATTTAAAATTGGTTCTGCAATTTGAACTGCTTATTTGGTTGGCTGAAGCTTCTTATATTATGTAATACCCAAAGCTCTTATTCAAAGAGGAAAGAAATGGAAATAAAGGAAAAGTAGTGTCCCAATTGTGTTTTAGTGTGGTAGACCGCGTAGCTGTAAAGCTTGGATATACATGTACCAGAAATGACTGAGCGGACAGTAAGACTATGCTCGAGTGTATTTTTCAGTCAATATTCCCCACAAACCAAGGTTGCTCCACAATTTCAGTCCGACACTTGTTAAATACTTTGTTGGCTATCAATAATTACGAGAATTTCTGATGGGAAGAAGAGAGATAACCGTAATTGTTTCCCCCACCTCCAGAATTTCCTCCACTTGTTGAGAAGAAGAAAATGGATTAGAAGCTCCGTTGTAACAGAACAAAGAGAATCAAACTGCGATCGGGTCTGCAGTTCGGTCGTACGCAGGTTGTTTAGACCTTAACTTTTGATTGTTGCCTCTTTGTTATCTCATTGCTCAATTTGTGTTTGATTTATAGGTGGCTGAAGAACGTAAAAAGGAAATCGAAAAGTGAGTGGTGCAAGAGATAATATAAAATAATTTTTTCTTCACCTATGAGGATAAAGAGCGTCTTCTGTAACTGATTTGAATTCCCGATCATACCATTTCTTAAAGCTATCAAAAGGGGACTTTGTTCCCTGCACTCTCCACTGAGGTCATATGCTCTTTATTATCTTTATTGCTAGTTACGCGCAAGAATTGGTGGAGAAAGCCATAACTGACAGTTTAATCGAGGTAACACTTTTGTTTTGGCGTAACATAGAAGTGAACTTTAACATTTTAGAAGAGATCTTTTTTAAAATTCATTGTCTATATTGACGGATAATTTTGTTCATTGTAATGGACGCCTCTTTGAAACCCTGCTTGCATGCACAACTCGTTGGGCGAGAATTTCTGATATCAAGAAGAAAGATTATCGTATTTGTTTTCCCTACATTCAGCATGTGTTCCGTTTGTTAAGAAGAACTAAATGAATTAGAACCTGCGGGGTAACAGAAGAAAGAAAATCAAACTGCGATCGGGTCTGCAGTCCGATCGTACGCAGGTTTTTTAGACCTTAAATTTTGATTGTTGCGTTCTTGTTGTCTCATTGGTCGATTGGTGTTTCATTTATAGGTGGCTGAAGAACGTGAAAAGGAAATCGAGAAGTGAGTAGTGAAATAGATAATGATTTACGTGCACGAGTCATGATGTTTTCAAATTTGTCAAAATTGCTTGATCTATAACCTATTTATGTAATAGTGTTTTACAAGTCAGATAGAGATACAATAAAAGACGATATAACCGAGACTGAACTATCCAATGCGAACTATAAAAGAGCAATAGCAAATATTGTAAATTTAGTAAATTTAAGTTAAATGAGTTTTAATAGAGAGTAGCGGAGCGAGTAAAAATGCTACGCTTAAATTTAACAAGTAATCATCTCTCAAATTATTCTAAGTACCGCAAAGAATTTGCTGGGGGGAAAGTGATGGCCTATTTTGTTTATTGCTAGATATGCCCAAGATTTGGTGGATAAAACCGTGACTGACAGTTTGATAGAGGTAAGACTATTGTTTTCGCGTAACATAGAAGTCAACTTTAACATTTCACGAGAGTCTCTTTTTAAATCAGTTTGTATTGACGGATATGATTTTGTTCATTGTATAATGGACACCTCTCTTTTTCTTTTGAAATTTAAAACTGGTTCTGCAATTTGAACTGCTTATTTGGTTGGCTGAAGCTTCTTACATTATGTAATACCCAGAGCTCTTATTCAAAGAGGAAAGAAATGGAAATAAAGGAAAAGTAGTGTCCCAATTGTGTTTTAGTGTGGTAGACCGCGTAGCTTTAAAGCTTGGATATACATGTACCAGAAATGACTGAGCGGACAGTTTGACTATGCTCGAGTGTATTTTTCAGTCATTATTCCCCACAAACCGAGGTTGCTCCACAATTTCAGTCCGACACTTGTTAAATACTTTGTTGGCTATCAATAATTACGAGAATTTCTGATGGGAAGAAGAGAAATAACCGTAATTGTTTCCCCCACCTCCAGAATTTCCTCCACTTGTTGAGAAGAAGAAAATGGATTAGAAGCTCCGTTGTAACAGAACAAAGAGAATCAAACTGCGATCGGGTCTGCAGTTTGATCGTACGCAGGTTGTTTAGACCTTAAGTTTTGATTATTGCCTCTTTGTTATCTCATTGCTCAATTTGTCTTTGATTTATAGGTGGCTGAAGAACGTAAAAAGGAAATCGAAAAGTGAGTGGTGCAAGAGATAATATAAAATAATTTTTTCTTCACCTATGAGGATAAAGAGCGTCTTCTGTAACTGATTTGAATTCCCGATCATACCATTTCTTAAAGCTATCAAAAGGGGACTTTGTTCCCTGCACTCTCCACTGAGGTCATATGCTCTTTATTATCTTTATTGCTAGTTACGCGCAAGAATTGGTGGAGAAAGCCATAACTGACAGTTTAATCGAGGTAACACTTTTGTTTTGGCGTAACATAGAAGTGAACTTTAACATTTTAGAAGAGATCTTTTATAAAATTTAGTGTCTATATTGACGGATAATTTTGTTCATTGTAATGGACGCCTCTTTGAAACCCTGCTTGCATGCACAACTCGTTGGGCGAGAATTTCTGATATCAAGAAGAAAGATTATCGTATTTGTTTTCCCTACATTCAGCATGTGTTCCGTTTGTTAAGAAGAACTAAATGAATTAGAACCTGCGGGGTAACAGAGGAAAGAAAATCAAACTGCGATCGGGTCTGCAGTCTGATCGTACGCAGGTTTTTTAGACCTTAAATTTTGATTGTTGCGTTCTTGTTGTCTCATTGGTCGATTGGTGTTTCATTTATAGGTGGCTGAAGAACGTGAAAAGGAAATCGAGAAGTGAGTAGTGAAATAGATAATGATTTACGTGCACGAGTCATGATGTTTTCAAATTTGTCAAAATTGCTTGATCTATAACCTATTTATGTAATAGTGTTTTACAAGTCAGATAGAGATACAATAAAAGACGATATAACCGAGACTGAACTATCCAATGCGAACTATAAAAGAGCAATAGCAAATATTGTAAATTTAGTAAATTTAAGTTAAATGAGTTTTAATAGAGAGTAGCGGAGCGAGTAAAAATGCTACGCTTAAATTTAACAAGTAATCATCTCTCAAATTATTCTAAGTACCGCAAAGAATTTGCTGCGGGGAAAGTGATGGCCTATTTTGTTTATTGCTAGATATGCCCAAGATTTGGTGGATAAAACCGTGACTGACAGTTTGATAGAGGTAAGACTATTGTTTTCGCGTAACATAGAAGTCAACTTTAACATTTCACGAGAGTCTCTTTTTAAATCAGTTTGTATTGACGGATATGATTTTGTTCATTGTATAATGGACACCTCTCTTTTTCTTTTGAAATTTAAAACTGGTTCTGCAATTTGAACTGCTTATTTGGTTGGCTGAAGCTTCTTATATTATGTAATACCCAAAGCTCTTATTCAAAGAGGAAAGAAATGGAAATAAAGGAAAAGTAGTGTCCCAATTGTGTTTTAGTGTGGTAGACCGCGTAGCTGTAAAGCTTGGATATACATGTACCAGAAATGACTGAGCGGACAGTAAGACTATGCTCGAGTGTATTTTTCAGTCAATATTCCCCACAAACCAAGGTTGCTCCACAATTTCAGTCCGACACTTGTTAAATACTTTGTTGGCTATCAATAATTACGAGAATTTCTGATGGGAAGAAGAGAGATAACCGTAATTGTTTCCCCCACCTCCAGAATTTGTTCCACTTGTTGAGAAGAAGAAAATGGATTAGAAGCTCCGTTGTAACAGAACAAAGAGAATCAAACTGCGATCGGGTCTGCAGTTCGGTCGTACGCAGGTTGTTTAGACCTTAACTTTTGATTGTTGCCTCTTTGTTATCTCATTGCTCAATTTGTGTTTGATTTATAGGTGGCTGAAGAACGTAAAAAGGAAATCGAAAAGTGAGTGGTGCAAGAGATAATATAAAATAATTTTTTCTTCACCTATGAGGATAAAGAGCGTCTTCTGTAACTGATTTGAATTCCCGATCATACCATTTCTTAAAGCTATCAAAAGGGGACTTTGTTCCCTGCACTCTCCACTGAGGTCATATGCTCTTTATTATCTTTATTGCTAGTTACGCGCAAGAATTGGTGGAGAAAGCCATAACTGACAGTTTAATGGAGGTAATACTTTTGTTTTGGCGTAACATAGAAGTGAACTTTAACATTTTAGAAGAGATCTTTTATAAAATTCAGTGTCTATATTGACGGATAATTTTGTTCATTGTAATGGACGCCTCTTTGAAACCCTGCTTGCATGCACAACTCGTTGGGCGAGAATTTCTGATATCAAGAAGAAAGATTATCGTATTTGTTTTCCCTACATTCAGCATGTGTTCCGTTTGTTAAGAAGAACTAAATGAATTAGAACCTGCGGGGTAACAGAAGAAAGAAAATCAAACTGCGATCGGGTCTGCAGTCCGATCGTACGCAGGTTTTTTAGACCTTAAATTTTGATTGTTGCGTTCTTGTTGTCTCATTGGTCGATTGGTGTTTCATTTATAGGTGGCTGAAGAACGTGAAAAGGAAATCGAGAAGTGAGTAGTGAAATAGATAATGATTTACGTGCACGAGTCATGATGTTTTCAAATTTGTCAAAATTGCTTGATCTATAACCTATTTATGTAATAGTGTTTTACAAGTCAGATAGAGATACAATAAAAGACGATATAACCGAGACTGAACTATCCAATGCGAACTATAAAAGAGCAATAGCAAATATTGTAAATTTAGTAAATTTAAGTTAAATGAGTTTTAATAGAGAGTAGCGGAGCGAGTAAAAATGCTACGCTTAAATTTAACAAGTAATCATCTCTCAAATTATTCTAAGTACCGCAAAGAATTTGCTGGGGGGAAAGTGATGGCCTATTTTGTTTATTGCTAGATATGCCCAAGATTTGGTGGATAAAACCGTGACTGACAGTTTGATAGAGGTAAAACTATTGTTTTCGCGTAACATAGAAGTCAACTTAAACATTTCAGGAGAGTCTCTTTTTAAATCAGTGTGTATTGACGGATATGATTTTGTTCATTGTATAATGGACACCTCTCTTTTTCTTTTGAAATTTAAAACTGGTTCTGCAATTTGAACTGCTTATTTGGTTGGCTGAAGTTTCTTATATTATGTAATACCCAAAGCTCTTATTCAAAGAGGAAAGAGATGGAAATAAAGGAAAAGTAGTGTCCCAATTGTGTTTTAGTGTGGTAGACCGCGTAGCTGTAAAGCTTGGATATACATCTACCAGAAATGACTGAGCGGACAGTAAGACTATGCTCGAGTGTATTTTTCAGTCAATATTCCCCACAAACCAAGGTTGCTCCACAATTTCAGTCTGACACTTGTTAAATACTTTGTTGGCTATCAATAATTACGAGAATTTCTGATGGGAAGAAGAGAGATAACCGTAATTGTTTCCCCCACCTCCAGAATTTCCTCCACTTGTTGAGAAGAAGAAAATGGATTAGAAGCTCCGTTGTAACAGAACAAAGAGAATCAAACTGCGATCGGGTCTGCAGTTCGGTCGTACGCAGGTTGTTTAGACCTTAACTTTTGATTGTTGCCTCTTTGTTATCTCATTGCTCAATTTGTGTTTGATTTATAGGTGGCTGAAGAACGTAAAAAGGAAATCGAAAAGTGAGTGGTGCAAGAGATAATATAAAATAATTTTTTCTTCACCTATGAGGATAAAGAGCGTCTTCTGTAACTGATTTGAATTCCCGATCATACCATTTCTTAAAGCTATCAAAAGGGGACTTTGTTCCCTGCACTCTCCACTGAGGTCATATGCTCTTTATTATCTTTATTGCTAGTTACGCGCAAGAATTGGTGGAGAAAGCCATAACTGACAGTTTAATGGAGGTAACACTTTTGTTTTGGCGTAACATAGAAGTGAACTTTAACATTTTAGAAGAGATCTTTTTTAAAATTCATTGTCTATATTGACGGATAATTTTGTTCATTGTAATGGACGCCTCTTTGAAACCCTGCTTGCATGCACAACTCGTTGGGCGAGAATTTCTGATATCAAGAAGAAAGATTATCGTATTTGTTTTCCCTACATTCAGCATGTGTTCCGTTTGTTAAGAAGAACTAAATGAATTAGAACCTGCGTGGTAACAGAAGATAGAAAATGAAACTGCGATCGGGTCTGCAGTTCGATCGTACGTAGGTTTTTTAGACCTTAAATTTTGATTGTTGCGTTCTTGTTCTCTCATTGGTCGATTGGTGTTTCATTTATAGGTAGCTGAAGAACGTGAAAAGGAAATCGAGAAGTGAGTAGTGAAACAGATAATGATTTACGTGCACGAGTCATGATGTTTTCAAATTTGTCAAAATTGCTTGATCTATAACCTCTTTATATAATAGTGTTTTACAAGTCAGATAGAGATACAATAAAAGACGATATAACCGAGACTGAACTATCCAATGCGAACTATAAAAGAGCAATAGCAAATATTGTAAATTTAGTAAATTTAAGTTAAATGAGTTTTAATAGAGAGTAGCGGAGCGAGTAAAAATGCTACGCTTAAATTTAACAAGTAATCATCTCTCAAATTATTCTAAGTACCGCAAAGAATTTGCTGGGGGGAAAGTGATGGCCTATTTTGTTTATTGCTAGATATGCCCAAGATTTGGTGGATAAAACCGTGACTGACAGTTTGATAGAGGTAAGACTATTGTTTTCGCGTAACATAGAAGTCAACTTTAACATTTCACGAGAGTCTCTTTTTAAATCAGTTTGTATTGACGGATATGATTTTGTTCATTGTATAATGGACACCTCTCTTTTTCTTTTGAAATTTAAAACTGGTTCTGCAATTTGAACTGCTTATTTGGTTGGCTGAAGCTTCTTACATTATGTAATACCCAGAGCTCTTATTCAAAGAGGAAAGAAATGGAAATAAAGGAAAAGTAGTGTCCCAATTGTGTTTTAGTGTGGTAGACCGCGTAGCTTTAAAGCTTGGATATACATGTACCAGAAATGACTGAGCGGACAGTATGACTATGCTCGAGTGTATTTTTCAGTCAATATTCCCCACAAACCGAGGTTGCTCCACAATTTCAGTCCGACACTTGTTAAATACTTTGTTGGCTATCAATAATTACGAGAATTTCTGATGGGAAGAAGAGAGATAACCGTAATTGTTTCCCCCACCTCCAGAATTTCCTCCACTTGTTGAGAAGAAGAAAATGGATTAGAAGCTCCGTTGTAACAGAACAAAGAGAATCAAACTGCGATCGGGTCTGCAGTTTGATCGTACGCAGGTTGTTTAGACCTTAACTTTTGATTGTTGCCTCTTTGTTATCTCATTGCTCAATTTGTGTTTGATTTATAGGTGGCTGAAGAACGTAAAAAGGAAATCGAAAAGTGAGTGGTGCAAGAGATAATATAAAATAATTTTTTCTTCACCTATGAGGATAAAGAGCGTCTTCTGTAACTGATTTGAATTCCCGATCATACCATTTCTTAAAGCTATCAAAAGGGGACTTTGTTCCCTGCACTCTCCACTGAGGTCATATGCTCTTTATTATCTTTATTGCCAGTTACGCGCAAGAATTGGTGGAGAAAGCCATAACTGACAGTTTAATGGAGGTAACACTTTTGTTTTTGCGTAACATAGAAGTGAACTTTAACATTTCAGGAGAGATGTTTTTAAAAATCAGTGTCGATATTGACGGATAATTTTGTCCATTATAATGGACGCCACTTTGAAACCCTGCCTGCATGCACAACTCGTTGGGCGAGAATTTCTGATATCAAGAAGAGAGATTACCGTATTTGTTTTCCCCACCTCCAGCATGTGTTCCGTTTGTTAAGAAGAACTAAATGAATTAGAACCTTCGTGGTAACAGAAGAAAGAAAATCAAACTGCAATCGGGTCTGCAGATTGATCGTACGCAGGTTTTTTAGATCTTAAATTTTTATTGTTGGGTTCTTGTTCTCTCAATGGTCAATTTGTGTTTGATTTTTAGGTGGCTGAAGAACGTGAAAAGGAAATCGAAAAGTGAGTAGTGAAACAGATATTATAAATAACTTTCTCTTCACCTATGAGGATAAAGAGCCCCTTCTTTAACTGACTTAAATTCCAGATCATACCATTTCTTAACGCTATCAAATGGGAAGTTTCTTCCCTGCCGTCTCCACTGTAATCACATGCTCTTAAACTTCATTTTGTTTATTGCTAGTTACGCGCAAGAATTGGTGGAGAAAGCCATAACTGACAGTTTGATCGAGGTAACACTTTTGTTTTGGCGTAACATAGAAGTGAACTTTAAAATTTTAGGAGAGATTTTTTTTAAAATTCAGTGTCTATATTGACGGATAATTTTGTTCATTGTAATGGACGCCTCTTTGAAACCCTGCTTGCATGCACAACTCGTTGGGCGAGAATTTCTGATATCAAGAAGAGAGATTACCGTATTTGTTTTCCCTACATTCAGCATGTGTTCCGTTTGTTAAGAAGAACTAAATGAATTAGAACCTGCGTGGTAAAAGAAGAAAGAAAATCAAACTGCGATCGGGTCTGCAGTTCGATCGTACGCAGGTTTTTAGACCTTTAATTTTGATTGTTACGTCTTTGTTTTCTCATTGCTCAAATTTGTTTCATTTATAGGTGGCTGAAGAACGTGAAAAGGAAATCGAAAAGTGAGTGGTGCAACAGATATTATAAATAATTTTCTCTTCACCTATGAGGATAAAGAGCCCCTTCTTTAACTGATTTAAATTCCCGATGATACCATTTCTTAAAACTATCAAAAGGGGACATTCATCGCTGCAGTCTTCACTGAGGTCACATGCTCTTTATTTTGTTTATTGCTAGTTACGCGCAAGAATTGGTGGAGAAAGCCATAACTGACAGTTTGGTCGAGGTAACACCTTTGTTTTCGCGTAACATAGAAGTGAACTTTAACATTTCAGGAGAGATGTTTTTAAAAATCAGTGTCGATGTTGACGGATAATTTTGTTCATTGTAATGGACGCCTCTTTGAAACCCTGCTTGCATGCACAACTCGTTGAGCGAGAATTTCTGATATCAAGAAGAGAGATTACCGTATTTGTTTTCTCCACATCCGGCAAGTGTTCTGTTTGTTAAGAAGAACTAAATGAATTAGAACCTGCGGGATAACAGAAGAAAGAAAATCAAACTGCGATCTTGTCTGCAGTTCGATCGTACGCAGGTTTTTTAGATCTTAAATTTTGATTGTTGGGTTCTTGTTCTCTCAATGGTCAATTTGTGTTTGATTTTTAGGTGGCTGAAGAACGTGAAAAGGAAATCGAGAAGTGAGTAGTGAAACAGATAATGATTTACGTGCACGAGTCATGATGTTTTCAAATTTGTCAAAATTGCTTGATCTATAACCTATTTATGTAATAGTGTTTGACCAGTCAGATACAGATACAATAAAAGACGATATAACCGAGACTGAACTATCCAATGCGAACTATAAAAGAGCAATAGCAAATATTGTAAATTTAGTAAATTTAAGTTAAATGAGTTTTAATAGAGAGTAGCGGAGCGAGTAAAAATGCTACGCTTAAATTTAACAGGTAATCATCTCTCAAATTATTCTAAGTACCGCAAAGAATTTGCTGCGGGAAAAGTGATGACCTATTTTGTTTATTGCTAGATACGCCCAAGATTTGGTGGATAAAACCGTGACTGACAGTTTGATAGAGGTAAGACTATTGTTTTCGCGTAACATAGAAGTCAACTTAAACATTTCAGGAGAGTCTCTTTTTAAATCAGTGTGTATTGACGGATATGATTTTGTTCATTGTATAATGGACACCCCTCTTTTTGTTTTTAAATTTAAAACCGGTTCTGCAATTTGAACTGCTTATTTGGTTGGTTGAAGCTTCTTACATTATCTAATACCCAGAGCTCTTATTGAAAGAGCAAAAAAATGGAAATAAAGGAAAAGTAGTGTCCCAATTGTGTTTTAGTGTGGTAGACCGCGTAGCTGTAAAGCTTGGATATACATGTACCAGAAATGACTGAGCGGACAGTATGACTATGCTCGAGTGTATTTTTCAGTCAATATTCCCCATAAACCAGGTTGCTCCACAATTTCAGTCCGACACTTGGCAAATACTTTAATGCATGGCTATCAATAATTACGAGAATTTCTGATGGGAAGAAGAGAGATAACCGTAATTGTTTCCCCCACCTCCAGAATTTGTTCCACTTGTTGAGAAGAAGAAAATGGATTAGAAGCTCCGTTGTAACAGAACAAAGAGAATCAAACTGCGATCGGGTCTGCAGTTTGATCGTACGCAGATTGTTTAGACCTTAAGTTTTGATTGTTGCCTCTTTGTTTTCTCATTGCTCAATTTGTGTTTGATTTATAGGTGGCTGAAGAACGTGAAAAGGAAATCGAAAAGTGAGTGGTGCAAGAGATAATATAAAATAATTTTCTCTTCACCTTTGAGGATAAAGAGCGTCTTCTGTAACTGATTTAAATTCCCGATCATACCATTTCTTAAAACTATCAAAAGGGAAGTTTCTTCCCTGCCGTCTCCACTGTAGTCACATGCTCTTTATTTTCTTTATTGCTAGTTACGCGCAAGAATTGGTGGAGAAAGCCATAACTGACAGTTTGATCGAGGTAACACTTTTGTTTTGGCGTAACGTAGAAGTGAACTTTAACATTTTAGGAGAGATTTTTTATAAAATTCAGTGTCTATATTGACGGATAATTTTGTTCATTGTAATGGACGCCTCTTTGAAACCGTGCTTGCATGCACAACTCGTTGGGCGAAAATTTCTGATATCAAGAAGAGAGATTACCGTATTTGTTTTCCCTAAATTCAGCATGTGTTCCGTTTGTTAAGAAGAACTAAACGAATTAGAACCTGCGTGGTAACAGAAGAAAGAAAATCAAGCTGCGATCGGGTCTGCAGTTCGATCGTACGCAGGTTTTTAGACCTTTAATTTTGATTGTTGCGTCTTTGTTTTCTCATTGCTCAAATTTGTTTCATTTATAGGTGGCTGAAGAACGTGAAAAGGAAATCGAAAAGTGAGTGGTGCAACAGATATTATAAATAATTTTCTCTTCACCTATGAGGATAAAGAGCGTCTTCTGTAACTGATTTAAATTCCCGATGATACCATTTCTTAAAACTATCAAAAGGGGACATTCATCCCTGCAGTCTCCACTGAGGTCACATGCTCTTTATTTTGTTTATTGCTAGTTACGCGCAAGAATTGGTGGAGAAAGCCATAACTGACAGTTTGATCGAGGTAATACTTTTGTTTTCGCGTAACATAGAAGTGAACTTTAACATTTAAGGAGAGATGTTTTTAAAAATCAGTGTCGATATTGACGGATAATTTTGTTCATTGTAATGGACGCCTCTTTGAAACCCTGCTTGCATGCACAACTCGTTGGGCGAGAATTTCTGATATCAAGAAGAGAGATTACCGTATTTGTTTTCCCCACATCCAGCATGTGTTCCGTTTGTTAAGAAGAACTAAATGAATTAGAACCTTTGTGGTAACAGAAGAAAGAAAATCAAACTGCAATCGGGTCTGCAGATTGATCATACGCAGGTTTTTTAGATCTTAAATTTTGGTTGTTGGGTTCTTGTTCTCTCAATGGTCAATTTGTGTTTGATTTTTAGGTGGCTGAAGAACGTGAAAAGGAAATCGAGAAGTGAGTAGTGAAACAGATAATGATTTACGTGCACGAGTCATGATGTTTTCAAATTTGTCAAAATTGCTTGATCTATAACCTATTTATGTAATAGTGTTTGACCAGTCAGATACAGATACAATAAAAGACGATATAACCGAGACTGAACTATCCAACGCGAACTATAAAAGAGCAATAGCAAATATTGTAAATTTAGTAAATTTAAGTTAAATGAGTTTTAATAGAGAGTAGCGGAGCGAGTAAAAATGCTACGCTTAAATTTAACAGGTAATCATCTCTCAAATTATTCTAAGTACCGCAAAGAATTTGCTGCGGGAAAAGTGATGACCTATTTTGTTTATTGCTAGATACGCCCAAGATTTGGTGGATAAAACCGTGACTGACAGTTTGATAGAGGTAAGACTATTGTTTTCGCGTAACATAGAAGTCAACTTAAACATTTCAGGAGAGTCTCTTTTTAAATCAGTGTGTATTGACGGATATGATTTTGTTCATTGTATAATGGACACCCCTCTTTTTGTTTTTAAATTTAAAACCGGTTCTGCAATTTGAACTGCTTATTTGGTTGGTTGAAGCTTCTTACATTATCTAATACCCAGAGCTCTTATTGAAAGAGCAAAAAAATGGAAATAAAGGAAAAGTAGTGTCCCAATTGTGTTTTAGTGTGGTAGACCGCGTAGCTGTAAAGCTTGGATATACATGTACCAGAAATGACTGAGCGGACAGTATGACTATGCTCGAGTGTATTTTTCAGTCAATATTCCCCATAAACCAGGTTGCTCCACAATTTCAGTCCGACACTTGTCAAATACTTTGTTGCATGGCTATCAATAATTACGAGAATTTCTGATGGGAAGAAGAGAGATAACCGTAATTGTTTCCCCCACCTCCAGAATTTGTTCCACTTGTTGAGAAGAAGAAAATGGATTAGAAGCTCCGTTGTAACAGAACAAAGAGAATCAAACTGCGATCGGGTCTGCAGTTTGATCGTACGCAGATTGTTTAGACCTTAAGTTTTGATTGTTGCCTCTTTGTTTTCTCATTGCTCAATTTGTGTTTGATTTATAGGTGGCTGAAGAACGTAAAAAGGAAATCGAAAAGTGAGTGGTGCAAGAGATAATATAAAATAATTTTCTCTTCACCTTTGAGGATAAAGAGCGTCTTCTGTAACTGATTTAAATTCCCGATCATACCATTTCTTAAAACTATCAAAAGGGAAGTTTCTTCCCTGCCGTCTCCACTGTAGTCACATGCTCTTTATTTTCTTTATTGCTAGTTACGCGCAAGAATTGGTGGAGAAAGCCATAACTGACAGTTTGATCGAGGTAACACTTTTGTTTTGGCGTAACGTAGAAGTGAACTTTAACATTTTAGGAGAGATTTTTTATAAAATTCAGTGTCTATATTGACGGATAATTTTGTTCATTGTAATGGACGCCTCTTTGAAACCGTGCTTGCATGCACAACTCGTTGGGCGAAAATTTCTGATATCAAGAAGAGAGATTACCGTATTTGTTTTCCCTAAATTCAGCATGTGTTCCGTTTGTTAAGAAGAACTAAACGAATTAGAACCTGCGTGGTAACAGAAGAAAGAAAATCAAGCTGCGATCGCTCTGCAGTTCGATCGTACGCAGGTTTTTAGACCTTTAATTTTGATTGTTGCGTGTTTGTTTTCTCATTGCTCAAATTTGTTTCATTTATAGGTGGCTGAAGAACGTGAAAAGGAAATCGAAAAGTGAGTGGTGCAACAGATATTATAAATAATTTTCTCTTCACCTATGAGGATAAAGAGCGTCTTGTGTAACTGATTTAGATTCCCGATGATACCATTTCTTAAAACTATCAAAAGGGGACATTCATCCCTGCAGTCTCCACTGAGGTCACATGCTCTTTATTTTGTTTATTGCTAGTTACGCGCAAGAATTGGTGGAGAAAGCCATAACTGACAGTTTGATCGAGGTAATACTTTTGTTTTCGCGTAACATAGAAGTGAACTTTAACATTTCAGGAGAGATGTTTTTAAAAATCAGTGTCGATATTGACGGATAATTTTGTTCATTGTAATGGACGCCTCTTTGAAACCCTGCTTGCATGCACAACTCGTTGGGCGAGAATTTCTGATATCAAGAAGAGAGATTACCGTATTTGTTTTCCCCACATCCAGCATGTGTTCCGTTAGTTAAGAAGAACTAAATGAATTAGAACCTGCGTGGTAACAGAAGAAAGAAAATGAAACTGCGATCGGGTCTGCAGTTCGATCGTACGCAGGTTTTTTAGATCTTAAATTTTGATTGTTGCGTTCTTGTTCTCTCATTCGCCAATTTGTGTTTCATTTATAGGTGGCTGAAGAACGTGAAAAGGAAGTCGAAAAGTGAGTGGTGCAACAGATATTATAAATAACTTTCTCTTCACCTATGAGGATAAAGAGCCCCTTCTTTAACTGATTTAAATTCGTGATCATACCATTTCTTAAAACTATCAAAAGGGGAAATTCTTCCCTGCAGTCTCCACTAAGGTCACATGCTCTTTATTTTGTTTATTGCTAGTTACGGGCAAGAATTGGTGGAGAAAGCCATAACTGACAGTTTGATCGAGGTAATACTTTTTTTTTCGCGTAACATAGAAGTCAACTTTAACATTTCACGAGAGTCTCTTTTTGAATCAGTGTGTATTGACGGATATCATTTTGTTCATTGTATGATGGACACCTCTCTTTTTCTTTTAAAATTTAAAACCGGTTCTGCAATTTGAACTCCTTATTTGGTTGGCTGAAGCTTCTTACATTATCTAATGCCCAGAGCTCTTATTCATAGAGGAAAGAAAAGGAAATAAGGGAAAAGTAGTGTCCCAATTGTGTTTAAGTGTGGTAGACCGCGTAGCTTTAAAGCTTGGATATACATGTACCAGAAATGACTGAGCGGACAGTATGACTATGCTCGAGTGTATTTTTCAGTCAATATTCGCCATAAACCAGGTTGCTCCACAATTTCAGTTCGACACTTGTCAAATACTTTGTTGGCTATCAATAATTACGAGAATTTCTGATGGGAAGAAGAGAGATCACCGTAATTGTTTCCCCCACCTCCAGAATTTGTTCCACTTGTTGAGAAGAAGAAAATGGATTAGAAACTCCGTTGTAACAGAACAAAGAGAATCAAACTGCGATCGGGTCTGCAGTTTGATCGTACGCAGATTGTTTAGACCTTAAGTTTTGATTGTTGCCTCTTTGTCTTCTCATTGCTCAATTTGTGTTTGATTTATAGGTGGCTGAAGAACGTAAAAAGGAAATCGAAAAGTGAGTGGTGCAAGAGATAATATAAAATGATTTTCTCTTCAACTATGAGGAAAAAGAGCGTCTTCTGTAACTGATTGAAATTCCCGATCATACCATTTCTTAAAACTATCAAAAGGGAAGTTTCCTCCCTGCCCCCTCCACTGTAGTCACATGCTCTTTATTTTCTTTATTGCTAGTTACGCGCAAGAATTGGTGGAGAAAGCCATAACTGACAGTTTGATCGAGGTAACACTTTTGTTTTGGCCTAACATAGAAGTGAACTTTAACATTTTAGGAGAGATTTTTTATAAAATTCAGTGTCTATATTGACGGATAATTTTGTTCATTGTAATGGACGCCTCTTTGAAACCGTGCTTGGATGCAACTCGTTGGGCGAGAATTTCTGATATAAAGAAGAGAGATTACCGTATTTGTTTTCCCTACATTCAGCATGTGTTCCGTTTGTTAAGAAGAACTGAATGAATTAGAACCTGCGTGGTAACAGAAGAAAGAAAATGAAGCTGCGATCGGGTCTGCAGTTCGATCGTACGCAGGTTTTCAGACCTTTAATTTTGATTGTTGCCTGTTTGTTTTTTCATTGCTTAAATATGTTTCATTTATAGATGGCTGAAGAACGTGAAAAGGAAATCGAAAAGTGAGTGGTGCAACAGATATTATAAATAATTTTCTCTTCACCTATGAGGATAAAGAGCCCCTTCTTTAACTGATTGAAATTCGTGATCACACCATTTCTTAAAATTATCAAAAGGGGACATTCAGCCCGGCAGTCTCCACTGAGGTCACATGCTCTTTATTTTGTTTATTACTAGTTACGCGCAAGAATTGGTGGACAAAGCCATAACTGACAGTTTGATCGAGGTAATACTTTTGTTTTCGCGTAACATAGAAGTGAACTTTAACATTTCAGGAGAGATGTTTTTAAAAATCAGTGTCGATATTGACGGATAATTTTGTTCATAGTAATGGACGCCTCTTTGAAACCCTGCTTGCATGCACAACTCGTTGGGCGAGAATTTCTGATATCAAGAAGAGAAATTACCGTATTTGTTTTCCTACATTCAGCATGTGTTCCGTTTGTTAAGAAGAACTAAATGATTTAGAACCTGCGTGGTAACAGAAGAAAGAAAATCAAACTGCGATCGGGTCTGCAGTTCGATCGTACGCAGGTTTTTTAGATCTCAAATTTTGATTGTTGCGTTCTTGTTCTCTCATTGGTCAATTTGTGTTTCATTTATAGGTGGCTGAAGAACGTGAAAAGGAAATCGAGAAGTGAGTAGTGAAATAGATAATGATTTACGTGCACGAGTCATGATGTTTTCAAATTTGTCAAAATTGCTTGATCTATAACCTATTTATGTAATAGTGTTTGACCAGTCAGATACAGATACAATAAAAGACGATGTAACCGAGACTGAACTATCCAATGCGATCTATAAAAGAGCAATAGTAAATATTGTAAATTTAGTAAATTTAAGTTGAATGAGTTTTAATAGAGACTGGTGGTGCGAATAAAAATGCTACCCTTAAATTTAAAAGGTAATCATCTCTCAAATTATTGTAAGTACCGCAAAGAATTTGCTGCGGGAAAAGTGATGGCCTATTTCGTTTATTGCTAGATACGCCCGAGATTTGGTGGATAAAACCGTGACTGACAGTTTGATAGAGGTAAAACTATTGTTTTTGCGTAACATAGAAGTCAACTTTAACATTTCACGAGAGTCTCTTTTTAAATCAGTGTGTATTGACGGATATGATTGTGTTCATTGTATAATGGACACCTCTCTTTTTCTTTTTAAATTTAAAACCGGTTCTGCAATTTGAAGTGCTTATTTGGTTGGCTGAAGCTTGTTACATTATATAATGCCCAGAGAAATGGTAATAAAGGAAAAGTAGTGTCCCAATTGTGTTTAAGTGTAGTAGACCGCGTAGCTGTAAAGCTTGGATATACATGTACCAGAAATGACTGAGCGGACAGTGTGACTTTGCTCGAGTGTATTTTTTAGTCAACATTCCCCACAAACCAAGGTTGCTCCACAATTTCAGTCCAACACTTGTCAAATACTTTGTTGACTATCAATAATTACGAGAATTTCTGATGGGAAGAAGAGAGATAACCGTAATTGTCTCCCCCACCTCCAGAATTTGTTCCACTTGTTGAGAAGAAGAAAATGGATTAGAAGCTGCGTCGTAACAGATCAAAGAGAATCAAACTGCGATCGGGACTGTATCGTACGCAGGTTGTTTAGGCCTTAAATTTTGATTGTTGTGTCTTTGTTTTCTCATTGCTCGATTGGTGTTTGCTTTATAGGTGGCCGAAGAACGTGAAAAGGAAATCGAGAAGTGAGTAGTGAAAGAGATAAAATAAAAGAGGTTTCTATGCATCTATGAGGATGACGAATTTGTTTTATAGCTGATTTTAATTCCTGGTCATACAACTCTGTAAAGCCATCAAAAGCGGACTTTCTGAAATGCACTCTTCATCGAGGTCACATGCTCTTTATTTTGTTTATCGCTAGATACGCGGATAATTTGGTAGAGAAAGCCATATCTGACAGTTTGATAGAGGTAACAGTATTGTTTTCGCGTAACATACAAGTCATCTTTAACATTTCCCGACAGTTTTTTTAATCAGTGTCTATTGACGGATAATTTTGTTCATTGTAATGGACGTCTTTTTAGTTGCTTTTTAAATTTTAAAACTTACCTGCATTCACAACTCCTTTGGCGTGCGCTGAGCCTCTCTTTATCATCTAATGCCCAGTGCTCTTATTCAAAGAAGAAAGAAATGGAAGTAAAGAAAAAAGAGGGTCTTAATTCTGTTTGAGTGTGGTAGACCGCTTAGCTGTAAAGCTTGGATATACCAGAAGTGAGCGGACAGTATGACTGTAATGTGCCCGAGTGTATTGTTTTTAGTATTTTTTAGAGTAGTGAAAGCGTTAAAAGAAAGTTTTCGGTCAGCTCAAGAATATTATTTATATTTTCGAGCTGATCTTCATACTTTACGCGTTACGTGACGTAAAAAGCCTGAGGATGACAATGAAGAGCACAAGAAATATTATACTTCTTAACATGCTAAATTTGTTGTAAAAGAGGTTGCTGTTATCCATCGTGGTGAAGTATAATAATAATAATAATAATAATAATAATAATAATAATAATAATAATAATAATAATAATAATAATAATAATAATAATAATAATAATCCCTTTATTAATATATTCCAAGCAAATTGCTATTTACAAGTAAGAAGTACAACAAAAAGAAACTATGAAAACCTATTTACAATTCATTTCCATTAAAAAAAGAGACTAGTATGAAGCACAATAAACTTACGAAGATATTCTTATTTGTAGTGAGAAAAATTCATGTCATGATAGCGTTCTGACTAAAAAAAAAATTGGAAATAAAAATAAGCTCCTTAAAGAAAAGCCACTATTATTAAAAAAAAAAATATATATATATGTATGCAGATAATATCAGTGAGAAAAAAACAAAACAAAAACAACCAAATTAAAATTACGAAAACTAAGAAATTCTGGCGGTCACATTCTCGATTCTAATGTCTGTTTCCTGAAGGTCTACATTCCTTCTTCTTCTTCCTTCTTCTTATAATAATAATAATAATAATAGTAAAAAGTGTTCTCGTTTGTCTCACGATGTGGTCATTTGTGATGTAGATCGCGACGTTTCGACTGCATACTGCTAATCTTCATCAGGCGATGAGGTCGACTGGTTACGCGTCACCTTTTAAGCAGGATTTTCCGCTGTGATTGGTTGGTTTCCAGCAGCTGTGATTGGTGCATTTTGATCCTCGCTGTTTCGGTGTGTTGTTCCCTCGGCGGTTCACATAAGACTTCACCCTAACAACATCAACAGGGATACCTCCAAGAGAACAACACACCGAAACAGCAAGGATCAAAATGAACCAAACACAGCTGCTGAAAACCAACCAATCACAGCGGAGCATCCTGCTTAAAAAATTGACGCGTAACCAGTCGACCTCATCGACTGATGAAGACTAGCAGTATGCAATCGAAACGTCGCGATCTACATCTCACGTGACCACATCTTGAGACAAACGAGAATACTTTATTATTATTATCTTTAATTTGATTGATAAGGGCTTAATTCGAATTGTTACGTTTACAGTACTTTATATCTTGGTTTTTTTTTTATCATTTTCCAGATGACTGAGTTGGAAATTCGGGTGTGTGTCACGATGGAAGATTCAACCTTTGCATCTGACGTTAATGAAATAAAAGAGGAGAAAATAAGTGAGTTGCTGAGGCCCTCAAACATCAAGCAGGAGCAGGTTCAACTCCAGGAAAAGATAAACCTTCTTGAGAAAAAGTTGCTTGAGGTTGGTTTATAAATCCACCGAATCAAAACGTACGCTTCAAATGTTTTACTTTTAAATCCAATTTTGTCGGCAGCACAAGATAGAAGTTATACAATTATTAGGAAGGCATACTTTGCAAACGGATTTTTCTAGTATTTTACTAACAAGTCGTGCAGATTTTCGCAAAAGAATGGGGGAGTGATTTTGTGATTCTTTTTGAAGAGACGAAAACTGAGAACATGTGGTTTTTTTTAAATAATTAGAAAGAATTGG
This sequence comes from Montipora capitata, assembly GCA_949126865.1. Lineage (NCBI taxonomy): Eukaryota > Metazoa > Cnidaria > Anthozoa > Scleractinia > Acroporidae > Montipora > Montipora capitata. The sequence goes on along the minus strand of OX421447.1, from coordinate 60,449,403 downwards.
CGATAAAAGTCCAAGAAAAAGAGCTTGAGAAAACCAGAAAGGCATTAAATGATATCCAGAGAGAACAATATCAGAAGGATACCACTATCGACGCCCAGAGAGGTGAGTTTGCAATGCATAGTACTTAAGAAAATTAACTAATTCAGAGATGAATCCAAGGGAGGAGGGGGGATGTTGATTGGGTGGCTAGCCACAACCTCCTTGTTGGGGTTGTTTCAGCTTAAAATTATGAAAGGGGTCAAAAGTATCTTCCACCTCCCTGAAAAATTTGTGGATCCGCCATTGCGATTCAATTGAAAAAGAGACAGATTGAATATTGACGAGATCGCTATTTAAAAACTTCAAGTGGAAAACAAGAACTCCCTTTGCGTCTTGTCCTTATTTCTCTATGGGATCTCCATCACGAGGCATCTAACTTTATTTTCGGTTGTCGGGTATTGGCGTCTAGCTCGTAGATATAAAGTATAAAAACCTGGAAGTTAGTTCAACTGAATACACGCGGGGCTTAAAGGGGCTAGGTTACTCTATTTTAGGTAATTTTGTTTAATTTTGTTAATTATGAGCTCTAAACGTCAAATTGGCAGAGCAAGAGTCTTTCATTTGCAAAATCACGGCCACATAACAACTGAGAATGATTTTCCAGCTTTGTAAATGACATTTTGATGTAGACTGATATAAATTTGAAAAAAGGTGGGCCGACGTTTTTCAAATTTACCCAAATTCAATCCATTTCAATCCTCTCCAGTTTTGTCCATCCATGTCCCTTCTTGGCTTCCCTGTGTTTTGTTAGAGTTCTTCTATAGTTTTGAACTGTTATTTTGATATTTTAGTTAATTCTATGACCATTCGAACAGTGCTGAAATTGCCTAAAATTGCGTGACCTAGCCCGTTTAAATTAGTTGAATTCATACACAATATCCTGTCAGTAGTTTTCATGTAACAGCGGGATTGTTCTCTTTCATGCTAATACATAAAAACTGTTTAATGTAATGATACCGGAAGTCAAGTTAAGATTGTCCGCTTTGCTTTATGGGAATGATACGCAGTTTCCGGTTTTGTGAGTTTCTTAAAAAGTACAGTTGACCATTTTCTTTAGTTGAATCTGGGGTGTTATATACGCGACCTTCAATGGGAATTATTACAAACTGGAAAATCATTCTACTCCTGTCAGGTTTTGGAATCACATCCAAGACTCATTGACCATCCGAAAGACATATTGCAACTTCACGGAATTTTGATCTATTTTGATCCTCAAGAACCTGTCACGCTAACACATTTTATTTAATACTACAAATTGTTTTTCAGAAGAAATAGAAAAGCTCCGCACCGGTCATGTTACACAATCATTTTTTGAACCGAAGACAACCAGCAAGTTCTTCAAGTTTGTTCGTAATTTTGGATATAATGTGGGATACAATATTGTAAAGCATAATCTTATATCCCAAATAATACACTAATACAACACTTTCTGTCAATTTTATAGCTTTATTTTAATTCATATTGAATCAGTTTTCAAAATTCTTTCATATTTTTTCAAATTTACAAAACTCGCTTTTTAACTGTCTATTTTAGTTCTTCGAATTATTTTTTCATTAGATTGAGACCTACACGCTTGTAAAATTTCAAATTCTTTTATAGTTGTGACCTAAATAAATTGTTTGAGTCGATGATTTGAAGTTAGAATGACCATCACGATTAATTAAACGGGACAATTAAAAAAAAAAACAGTTTAAAACCAAATGATATAATGTTTACAGTAAAATGTGCTCGAAAACTTTTCAAAAAAATTATGTTCTAAATAAATGAATTTGAGTTATCATTTTCCTTTTTTTGTGTTCAAATTTCCGGGTCGCCGCCATCTTGAATAATTATGATGTGATACGGTTGCCTTGTAAATAGAGACCTTCAGATTGGAGTACGAGCGCGACTACGAGTACAAGTTCACAGTTCTGAGCACGCGTATTTCGAAAATTCCCGTTCTTTAAATCTAATGCGCGTGATCAGTACAGAAAACTCGTGTTCATAGTCGTTCTCGCACTCCAATATCGCTATTGTCACCGCAACACGTCACAATTATTCAAGATGGCGGCTCCCAGGAATTTTTTAGGGAAAATAAGCGAGTCTAAAATTACGTTTTTACTGACACAAAGCAGTTTTTGAAAAAAAAATTTGACCCGTTTTTAACCAATTCGAATGCGAAGAATATATTTTACTTTTAAAATTCTTTTCTTAGCAGATGCAAAGAAACCTATGACGATTCCAGGCCTTAACGGAAAGCGAAGGCATGACCTTGCGATAACGCTCCACTTTGCTCTCACACTGAGCTATCAAGCCGTCTAGGGTTGAGACGGTTGAGTACTTCAGTGCGAGTTTGGGTTGACCAACTTTTCACATGGCTTAATAGTTTAGTGGCAGAGCTGTGTGCATTGTTATCGCACGGTCAACGGGATTCGAGTCCTGTTCAAAACTCTTCTTTTAGGCTTCTTACCTTTGTAATGCTTGCTTTGCTTCTAGAGATTGTGATGGTCTTTCTAACTTCAAATCACAACATTCACACATGCAACATTTTATATATTTTCTACCGCAAGTTTTTTTTTAATGACAACGGCGGAACAACACAAAAAGTTGTTTTCGAGTCTGAAAGCAATCCTTGTTTTAATAGCGTGTGGGTCTTCTATTTTTTGTTGAAAACTAGTGTCCATCAGATATAAAAGGTTAGGATAATTTTTCTATCAACTGAGAATATATTGCAGTTTTAATGCGCTTGAAAGTAGGCGAATCTGTAGGAAAATGTTGTAAGGGGTATATAGCAAACAGCAAAGGGGTTTAGAGCATGAACATAAAGACATGAGTGTGACATAATCAACCGTTTTATACAGAAATCAAGTTTGTAAAAGTAAGAAAAATGAGTCAACGAGTGAAAAACAAAGGAAACTCGAGTGCGTTTCGGTGATGGGATGTAAGAGTTTCGGTGATAGGACGTAAGAGAAAAAGATTGTAAAAGGTTTTGAAATTAGCCAATGAGGGGAGAAAAAAGGGGACGCGAGGGGCGTTCCATGAACGGTGATGGGGTGTAATGCCAAACGAAACTAGGTGGACAGATTAACTATGTCACGGTACCGTGCAATATGAGAGAGATTGTAAAGGGTTTTGAAATGAGCCAATGACGGGAGAAAAAAGGGGACGCGAGCGGCGTTCGATGAACGGTGATAGGGTGTAATGCCAAACGAAACTAGGTGGGCAGATTGACTATGTCACGGTACCGTGCAATATAATGAGAGAGATTGTAAAGGGTTTTGAAATGAGCCAATGAGGGGAGAAAAAAGGGGACGCGAGCGGTGTTCGATGAACGGTGATGGGGTGTAATGACAAACGAAACTAGGTGGACAGATTGACTATGTCACGGTACCGTGTAATATAATGAGAGAGATTGTAAAGGGTTTTGAAATGAGCCAATGAGGGGAAAAAAAGGGGACGCGAACGGCGTTCGATGAACGGTGATGTGATGTAAGAGTTTACAGTAAACGCTAAACGAAACCAGTAACGATTGATTATGTCATGTGGTACTGTGTCACATTAGTAAAGGGTCGTGAAATGAGCCAGTGTGGGTCGAACATAGGAAATACATGCATCTGAGAAAGTTATTGGAGAGGGATTACTGCGTAACGGCAAGCAACAAATGCAATATATTCCTCAATGTTGATTATGACAAGATATCGTACTATATGTGATCATTATTAAGGGCTTTTAATAGGATGAAAGTCTGTAAGAGTTCTTCGTGTTAGCAAACGAGCAAAGTGGGGTCGTGGGGGTCGATGCAGAATAGTGTAGGGAATTTATGAAAACTGGAATTAATTAGTCAAAACTGTTTTCAATATTGGTTGTGTCAAACTGGCTTTCTTTGTATGACCCATGAGGGGCCTGTGAATGTGTATAATGTGTAAAAAAAGGTTCACGAGGGCAAGTAATTTGAGCCAGCGCCGATTGGCTTTCGATAAATTGCAAATGTAGCATCGAGCCGCTTTAGACAACTTTAAATAGGTCGCATGCGGCAAGGCGACAAGAGCAATTCATTTAGTTGAAATAAAAGTACTTTTTATTGATAAATCGTAGTTTTGTTTTACCTTCCTTGTTTTATTTACCCCATTTCCCACTCGTTTTCGCTGTTGCTGTAATTTTACAACCTCGTCCCCAGGGCGCTTTTCCCTGGCTTACCACCTCCAAAGCCAGGAAAAAGCGCCCTGGGGACGAGCTTGGTAATTTTACGGTACGTAGTCACGCACCAGTTCACAAACTGCTGAACTAATTCTTCATTCTCTCTCGTCCACTCCTTATTGACCTAATGACTTGGATGAAAGAAGACAAACATACCATGGCCACGTTAACAAGAAGGCAAAAAGTAACATGATTTAATTAGCGAAACGATGGTTTCGCTTATAATTTTTTTAATTTTTTTTTGCAAATCAGCAAAGGTTGAAACGTTGCGCTATGGTCGTTTAGAATTCAGTAAATCAGGTTCGATTTCCTGCTAGCATAGGTCTCTTTTCTTTCGCATTTGCTGAGCCCATCACCCAAAACGTTTGAAGAAGCCAGAAGCCAGTCAGCTCTAGCGCCAGGGAGCCACTTCTCATCCTTCTCAAACCAATAATATCAAAGCAAATACGCCTCATTAAAATTCTCTGAAGAAAGAAGATTAGAAAACACTTCAGGGATCAAATTCATATTTAATTTCTGAACTATGCTCTCTGCGAATCATCTCCTCAAGCACCTGTCTGGACATCTGCAAATTGAGAACTTTAGCAACAATCTCCAGCTCGTCCACAAAATCGTCTAAATATGTACTCCTAGCGTATCTCATTAATCGTGGAAACTGGCTTCGTGTAACATAACGTGTACACAATTTCCATTGGAAGTAGGTGTAGTGCTTTTCCTTCTTCGGAGGACCTATTTTTGGTGGTGGAGGTATGTAGGGTGGCAGAAGTCCAAGGCGTTCTTTAATATAATTAATGATGAACTTGACTACTTCATATTCGCTTTCTTGAAAGCGCTCGTCTGATTGCGCCTCTGCAAATCCGATTGTTATAATCGCTAGAATAATGTTTAATATGAAGAACACGTTAGCGCAAGTGAAGGAGTAAGTGAAAAGAGGGCCAACTTGCGCTGCGATAGCTTGACCTGGTGAGAGCAACCGGAAGGAGAATTTTCCCAACAACAAGGATATCATGCTGTAAAAAGTTCCAAGAAACGTACTGAAAGGTTCAGCAACGGTCTTCAACATGGAATGCGACCAATAAGTAAAAGATAACATACTCACAAGAAACACAAAACCGAATCCACAAATGTCCGATCTGATTCTCTCAAGTGTTGCGTAGAATATCATAAAGTTCTTGTTAAACTTTAGAAATTTAAGAAACTGAAGACACGGTATGACGAAAATTATACATGAAATGTAAGCGATGAGTTCGTCGTAAAAAGCGACGGACAAAAATCCATAGAACGCATTGGGATCTTCGCGAATCGCTTCGATAGCGCTGGTCAAATTAATCGAGCGAACCGCGTATAAGGCAATATTTACCAAAGAAAATGAAATTAACAAGAGATCTGTGAAGTTCCAAAATGATGTAAAGTAAATCCAGCGATCGCGATGAACTTGGTGTCCCACGCGATTGATAAGCTGGACAACAAATACGACGAAAATCACCTCACAGACCAGATACAAAAATTGAAAGGCTGTGTAGTAGCGGAACAGTCGAAACGAATACATATCGAAATAAGGTAGCGCTCCACCGTAAGAAGAAATTTCTGTAGAAAATACCAATGCGGCTAAAATATTAACGTTTGCGTTGTAGGTTGAAAATTCTAGAAATACCACTCGTGTAAGTTGATCAATCCAACCATTTGACTTCAGTGATTTTAACTGTTCCAGCGTGGTTTGTCTCTCACTGCTGAGGTAAGCGATATACCCTCCTCCGTCATGGCTACTTGTTCGCCCCCACGCTGAATAATCAGTGCCAGACTCCTCTCCACTCGAATATTTCCATGGCGACAGATCTTCTGTGTTGTATGAAGGCCCTGTTGCCTTCCATCCCGGGTGGTAGTTTTTTGTATCTTTGTTGTCTTCGGTGAGGAAAACCTGGTGACACTCGGAGAGGACGTGCTGTGGAAGATCTCCAAAGTCACAGCTCACTGAAAGTGAATCAATCAATCACATTGAGAAGAATTATAGCGATCACTGAAAGTGAATCAATCAATCACATTGAGGAGAATTATAGCGATCTATAATCTATATTCTAATTCTATATTCTATATTCTAATTCTATATTATAATCTATAGCGATCTATATTCTATAGCGATCTATAATCGAGTGCACATTACAGGCGTCGAAACCTATGACCTTTCGATGCTCTACTACTGAGCCATAAGAGACAGGCTAAGTGAGAGCTAAGTCATTAAACTGGGTTCAAGTGAGAATTGTCCTGCTACTGAGAGGACTGAAATCGTCCAAATGGTGCATTTTCGCAATTAGTACAATGGAGACAGTAAAAATGTTAAAGCTAGTTATATAACTTCTTAAAGGGGCTATGTCATATTATTTTAGGGTGTTTGGGGGAAATCTTTAGTTAATCACGAGTTTAAAACTCGAAAATGTTAATGTGGAATTCTTCACTGATAAAACTATCGTTACAACATAAAAAAGATGAATCTGATCAAAAACGACCATTTTCCAGGCAATTTGCCATAAACTTGAGAAACGTCGGGCCGACTTTTTTCAAGATTACCCAACTGCAATCGTTTTCAATCTTGCCCATTTGTGTCCATCCATGCTTCTCTTTCCTTTTGCTGTATTTCTTTTATATTGTTCGACAGGTTTAAGTAGTTATTTCAATGTTTCAATTTTGCGTGACATAGCCCCAGCCTTTAAGCCTTGAGTTTTTTCAAGCATACTTGCAACTTCTTAAGTTGCTATGTTAACTGCTATGATCCTCGTAACTTTGATTTCATGTTCATCCCGCAGTGCAAACTGCATGTGACATTTCACTGATATATTCTAAATTCAGAGCAATCATTTATCCCCGACTTAACGATCGGACAGCCGATCCTAGACGTTTCGTGTTGAGATTGACTTTCAAGGGAAATTTCGACAGTAGGTGACAGGCAAAGTAAACCATACAGAAAATAGAAACCAGACGTCTTTTTTCGTAGGAAACGTTTGAAAACGTGTAAAATGTGTTATACTTATGGATATACTGGTAGAAACGCCGACTTCAAAATTCATGGGAGAATTTTTGAAACCAGTTGTTCACACCGCTTTAAATCGTTCGCTTCAGTGTGGATGCATGGGTGAAGACGATACGATAACGCTTGTGTGGATGAAACGCTTTGCTTGGTTTTCGCTAATATATAAACGTAAAAAAAACGAAGTTGCGTCAGTGTGGATTGGGACTCGAAATGGCCTCTTATAAGGTTTGAAACAGGAAAAGCGCTAGAGACAGGCTTCCTTTTCTTTTTGACGCGCGAGTCCCCTTTACCCCGAGCGCGTCCAAGTTCACTTCAATAACATTGACTTACATCCTGGTTGTAGCCTCTGCTGTCGAAGAATCGCAGTTCCAAGAAGGTAGGTGTAGCCATCAGTAAGGAAGTGCCGTCTTCCTTCATTTGGCGTTTTATCCAGAGGATCAAATAACAGAACTGGAATTGTGTCATTCATAAGCCATGACCAAAATGTGTCGGTGTTTTTAACCTGAAATTGACAATGGACACCACCTAAGAATATCGATCAAAGAGCTTGTCTTAAAAGATGGTGCAAGAGGTACTTTTACTCGTGCCGGTCCTACTCACTTGTGGTGAGTACCCATAAAGACGCGGCACAAATCAGGATGTGACATCCCAAACTAATCGGCTAGAAAAACAAAACAAAAAGTTAATATAGCAATGATATTTAACCATTATTCGCCCAAGGCGAGGTAAACATCGATGAATAAAAACCGAGACGAAGTCAAAGCTATTATTCACCGAGCCTGAGGTGAATAGTAGGCAAAAGTTCACGATAGCGTCAGTTAACTACAACTACCAGAATTCAGTTTATATTTCTTTTCTTATTTAAATTTTGTATTCCCAATGGGGTAAAAATTGGCACGAGAAAAGCAAAACCTATAGGATTCTAGTACTTGTAGTCAAATGGCGTCATCATGCAAATTTCCTATTGTTTTAGTATAATTACAAAGGTGATTATTTTAAAATATACATTTTCTTTAAAACAATTATTTTCTTCGTCTGCCACCTCGCGGCTTAGGTGATTATCGCGTAATAATCACCCTAATAATATACATGAAAAAATTACTCGATTCTGATTGGCTGACAGCAGTGCAGTTTAAGTGTAACACAGTGCAAAAGTGAAATACCAGTGCAAATTACACATCGAAATTCTGGATTATGATTGGCTAATAAAAAATAGGGTTTGATCAGAACCAATCAAATCTTTTGTTTTCAAATCAAGCGCGCTCCCTGGATGGCGCAATTTTTCCCTCATTGCGTGATACGCGTGCGTTTCTTCTGCTTAACCATCTCGAATTTTTTCATGTATATTATTAATAAGTAATCACATGATTTTTCTCGCGCAATTTGGAATAAATAAGCACTTGTAAATTTTTTCAGACTACAAATTGCACTCGCCCTACGGGCTCGTGCAATTTTGGTCGTCTTTGCAAAAAATTACTCGTGCTTATTTATTCCAAATTGCACTCGAAATCATGTGATTACCTATACTAAGTGCAACCAAACAGTGAAGCAGAGATTTTTCAATAATCACCCATGTAATTAGAGGACAAAGACAATATTGTAAATATTTTTCGTATCCATTCCAACGTGTTTCTATTGTTTTTGACCTCACTGCCTCACTATTAACCTGGCTATTTGATATTTCCGCGAAAATGGCCTATTCACTTCTCAGTATATCATATGATCTTCCGAAATTCATGACCCCTCATAGACCAATAATAAATATTTATTTTAAGGCGGGGATCACAAGCGTGCGAGATGAAACTTTGGTTATGACTGGAATGGATACTCCCAAATAAGGTGAGACACTTACGCACTGATCTCTTGTGATTATCTTGATGACTCGAAATGGTTAGCTTTCATAAGTTGTTCTGGTGATACTCTCCTTTCACAGATTTTTTTAAACTTAGTAAAACTTTAGGAAGATCGTTTCGCACTTTAAGTGTCTCACCTTATTTTGGAGTATCTATTCTAGTAACAACTATAAAACTTTGCTGATCTGACGTCATAGTTTACGTTTTGTTTCATTAACAAACACGTTTGCTCACAGAAAGCGTCATGCTATTTGCAAATTGACTTCAAAAGGTAAGCATTTAGCTTTGATAACGAGCCAATTATTAGCCAAAAAAACCTGATAAGTTCTTGTGTGGAAAAAGCGTTATTATCATCCCATTCATTCTTCGTAAAATGTCGAAATTTGAAAGCATTATTGCTCAGAGGTTATATGGTATATCGGGTTTTAATGTTCAGAGATACCTTATTATAAAATGTACTTTCAATATTCAGTACTTTATTCGTGGCTGACTAATTAGAGGAGGATAGCCTTATGCTAATTAGGCCAAAAAATGTAAACAAAGATTCCCCTATACACCTTATTTCAAAATAGTCGCCATTTTAGAGTTCTTTTGTTTCCTTGCAAACTGCCCCTTTTGGCCTCGCTTTCAAACGTACAATTCAAAAGAATATTTAACCTTGAACGAAGCCAAAAGGGACAGTTTACCATCAAACAAAAGAATACTAAAATGGCGGCCATTTTGGAATAAAGTGTATAGTGTGCTAATAGGCCCATTTTGCTCGCTCGGGAACTGTCGGTTTTGTTACCGGGCAAGAAAACAATTTGACCATATCTTAAATCCTTTATTGACCAAACTTGTTTGGTCACGATGGCTGGATATTGGCAACGTTTTTTTTTTTTTTGCGTTTTTATGGACCTGGACGAAGTCGACAATCCTGCGAACCGACTATAAAGGTATAAAATTCTTAGACGACTGGTCATTCAATTCTGTCTATTGTAGCTGAATGAAAAAACTTCACCTACTTTATCTGAAAAACCTTTGGTGATGTTAAAAGTCTTGTACATGCCATCTCTTGAGGGATAAGAAAAACCATCTCTGTTTCCAAAGGATATTAAAGTTAAAAGCAAAAGAAATAGTACATCGAACGCCAGCATCTTGATAACATCTTCCAACTCTCTGTCTCGCCCTGCCAATTTCTGGGCTACCTGAATGTCTTCTTCTGTTGGAGGCATTGGAACCGATTCCTCTTCTTTGTCGTCCACAACTGCATCAGCATAATATGCTAGCTCCTCATCATCATTTACCCAGACTTTCTTTGAAAGCTCGTTGATCAGATCTTCTTCTCCTACCGGCCTCTGGGACCATGTGGCAAAATACATTGCTTGCAGCAATGAATGCAGAGTTTCTAAAACGAAGATTTGGCCAGTTAATGCGACAACAAATGTCGTAATCCAGGACGTAGCTACAGAGCCAGACCATCGTAACCCAACAACTGCAGTAATAATCGTGCAGAGGACTGGAACAATGAAGCATTGTGCCTGTGTGATCCTCAGTACAATATAAGGAAATCTAGGTGTGCGACATGGCGGCTTTTTAATGCCATATTCATCTATGAGCTGGTGCGGAAATGGAATTTGCTTCCACAGTTCAGGGATCTTGTCAGGGTTTGTGATCTGTTCGCTCCATATGACTGTCCCTTTTGTGCGATCAGTTGATATTGCCTCGTTTACATTGTCTGCGTCAGAACAATCACTTGCGTCATCTTCTAGTCCTGGAAATTCCAAACGCAGGTCATCACCTTCCAAAGACAACACATCACATTTGTCTGATTGTTCTTCTTGTTTGTCTTCCACGTTATTGTCGACATATTCAGCTACATCGTTATCGTTATCTAAAATGTCAATAAGAATTTCTTTTTCTGGTACATTTCCAAGGACATCGATTAATTCTCTGATATCCTGTGTTTTCATCAGATGTTTCTTCTCTTTGTTCCCCAACGACGATTCAAAGTCGTCTGTGTGTGCACCATAACCAGAGGTCACACCAGAAATGCTCTCATCGGCAGAAGCGTAATCTGCACCACCATGTGACACCTCACTCGCTTCATTAAAGCTCTTCATTGATGACCATTCGTCACTATAATCAATAGATTTCTTAATGGAATCCTTAAAAAGATCAATAGAAACATTTTCATGGGCCGCTGGGTCTGTATTTGTGGTCGCGCCTTTGTTTACCGAATTTTCACTGGTGTCTAATATCTTCTCTCCTCTCTGGGCATTGGAACTGTCATTTTGAACCATATTCATTTCCTTGTTTTCGTCAACAAATTCAATTGCATTCAACCTTTGAAAATAATCTTGTATGTGTTCACTGACATCCATGTCGTTATCTTGTAATGGTCGTTTTCTTCTGGAACTTTTGAAGAGAAACTCCAACAAAAGGCGAACTGCGAATGCTATTCCAGCGCAGACAATGGCTCTGTAAATATCACCAAGTCTAAATTTCCATGGTCCCAGTCTTATGGATTCTTCCGGAAACACATTTTGCGTTGAATCCACCAAAATTGTTGCAATAAGTGACATTGTTCCAGCTACTGCTAGGCAGCATGACATCTTGTCCGATTTACCAAACGTTTGTATTTTGTTCGACAAGAAAGGTGCGAACCAAAGATGTTTGTTCTTTATGTTCTCACCAAGCCTTGCATCAAATAAAGTTATTGTTGACAAGTATACATTCCTCTTCAGTGGTTTCAACCTACATTCTACCTCCTTTGAGCCTGCACTTACATCAAGCCAGCGGTTTGCCTCAAAATACCACGTGACATTCGTATTGAGGTGGCATATGACGACGCTTTCCAAGAACCATGGTGGATTTGGACCCGAAATGTCATGCCATAGATGGATTTCTTTGATCTGGTTTAGAGAGCGACTTAGTGTCACCAGAAACGAACTTACCGACGAAGGCTGAAACATCGCTCGGTCAGGATCCCGCAGAATTACAGGTTTTGACTTGTGGTGATTTCCGTACATACGACAAAATACATTTGCAGTGGTTCCACTGTGTCGACCGGATGCCGTATAAAACATGAGCAGGTAGTACTGTGGACAGCGGTGTAATGATTGTTGTGGTATAACTGTTACACCAGCCTGTTTAGAGGAAAACAGGCAAAAATTAATGCGCATTTGTGTCACTAAAGAAAACAATTTCTTAAGGAATACTTAAGAAGTCTTTCGTGGAACCTGCTTACACAAGTTTATGACAAACATTTGGTTTTATCAACGGAGTTGATAATGTAAATTGGCCACCGTACAGAGATTCTAAAAGCTGCTTACACAAGGCCACCTTGGCTTGGATCCATTTTGTGCTGAAGTGTGCATAATTGTCGAGCATAATTTATTCAATAGATACTGTGAGACTGAGGCTCAAAACATTACTGAATAAAATTCAGGCGAAAAACAATGGGTTTGGATGGCGATCAGTAATTATTCCCGAACCTGTATTAAAGAATTAGATGGTGAAGGTTATCGAATAATTAAAGGTATTTGTTTCTCAATAATGACTCGGAATGCTTGACAAAAATATGAGCACTCAGATTGTATTTAAAGAAAACTAAGTATCAAGAAACGGAAGATAAAACGCGACGAAAAGAAGTCGACGTTCTTTAATTTAACCCTTTCACTCCCGTGATCTAAAAGTTAATTCTCCTAAGTAGTGCCATAGGTTTTTTTGTTGGCTAGTCATGAGAATTTGGCGTTTTATCGCGATTTATCGTTTAAATTTGTTTACCGGTCAGCGTTGAGAAGAATAGACCATTTTACAGTTATGTGCTTAGCTACCTGGCCCACAAATGAAAGAGAAGCTATAGTTGACCTTGTTTCTATTCATGACACTCATAATTATATGCGAAACTGAAATACATGAAATTAACACATCCCTGGCGATTCAGTGCATGCAGGCGTGTACACGAGGGTGCTATAAGACTATAAGTACTGATTTCAAGCGGGATAACACTCCTTTCGTGCTTAGTATCAGCCAGCGGAGCAGTGAAGGAAGGATCGACCCACCCACCCACCCTGACCAATTCGCGTGGGTCAAAATACTGCTACTGTTCCAGCTTGGCTTAGACCGCTGAGCAATATTATTTCCCATACCTTATTTCAGCTGAGCATGAATAGAGTGTTATGGAATAGATTACGATTGAAACCTCATTGTTTTTCTTATGTAAATTCCAAATAACTAGCATGCGAACAACATCATTAACATAAGAAAAACAGGGAGGTATGTATCATAACAAGGTCAACTCCAGCCTCACTTTCATTTTAAGGACAGTACTAAGCACGTAACTGTAAAAAGGTCTATTATCCTGAATGATTATTTGGAGTCAAAGGGTTTTAATTTCGTTTGGGACCATATGAAGCGGAGGAAGACTCATTTTTTGAACAAGACCGAAATCAGGAATGCCTCAAATTCGACAAGGAATGACGACATTTTAAATAATATTCTTACCGTTTTCATTTCACTAGCCTCTTTCCTTTTCACATTCAAAAAACCAGCAAGAAGGATTGCCATAACTCCAGCAGCGACTCCAATAAAAACAAAGGTCATTAATATGTCTATTTCAGCAGCAGCAGGGAGTCCCGCTTTGTGCGGTATGGTAAACGTCAGGTTTGTCGAAGAATTCATGACGTCAGCTCAGTTTATAGCGCCTTGATGTGGAACAGTCCAATCTGCCGAGATAACGAAGAAGAAGTAAAAGCTACTTGTCTTGTGATTTCAAAACTTAACTTTGACGCGTTCGTGGCAGAATCTATAGATAACTAGTCCAGTTATCCACAGAAGAGCCTTTCCGTTCGTTTTCGTCCGTTTTTTTGTCTTAGGGAGGACAAGTTTAAAAGTCGTCTCATCGCATCTTTACGCTAATCAATGGGTTTTACATATCCCCTTTTACAGTCCGGCACAATTTTAGACATGGTACACCCTTGAAGTCTTACCATCCAGTAAGGTCAGACACTAAATGATTTCTGTGGGGTCGGTCGAGTCTCCCGTCATATAATATGAATTCGGCAAATTTATCATAAAATGCCCTGTGGTTCGCTTTTCAAGACCTCGAAACGTGAACAGCCTGCATTTTGAGGTTTGAAATTCAACATCTGTTAATAGTTGTTTTTTTATGCTGGAGACGTTCAAGTCGTCTGAGATATTTAAGTCCTCTCAGAAGGACTTTGAGGTCTAGTGTAAAAAGGGTAAATTTGTCAAATTTGACAGACGCATAATGTGAGGGCGCTTTCCTTTTGAGAGAACTGACTCGCCAGACCTGGCATTTGGAAGGGCTATCTTGAACTTCTTCAAATTAACACATTTCGAGGGGTGATGCATACTCCTCCAGAAGAATTGGGAGGGATTATCATACAAGTGTTCCTTTAAATTCTTGCATTTTCTATGCCGGCAAAGTGACGCCCGTGGTCTGGTCGACCAGTTCTGACAAAAGGCCCTAAGACTTCATCGTCTCCTATTAAATGCGCATATGAGACACACGTTACCCTCTCCAACGTTAACTTCGTCTCAAACAACTTTAAAGGCTTGGCATAAAAACGACCATAAATAGTCCTAAGGAAAATTTGCCTGCGTAATGAAAATCAAATTGGTTAAAATGTCTTTTGCCTCCGAATGTCTTAAATAGCCGAAAAAGGGTTAAATCAGGACACAGTATGCGCCATTTAATTGCAGTTAAACTGCACACTAGACGACAAGTGTTTTACCAAAAGAAATCCAAAAGCAGCGTTCAAGATTTTTATCAACTCAAAAGTAAAACTCAGTCATGAGTGTACCAATAAAGAAATTGCAATTCGTTTTTACGGTCTTTAGGTTTTCTGCATTCAGAACAGAGATTTTTCTGCAGAATTTGACCAAGTATTTTAAAATTATCATTTATGTCACCACCCTTATGTCAGTCTAAACGAATATTCAGATTATCCGTCCCCACTGGATGAATTCGATCCATTATACTATTAATTCCGGCAGTAACTGATTCGTCGAGACGGATAAATACCTGTCCAGATACTTTTTGCCTGAGTAGGAAGAATCAACGACTAATTACACTGAAGGTTACTGATAACTTACATTTTTCACGTCAAATGAAGCAAAGAAATTTGCAATATGAATTTTGCAGGTATTAGTTTGTTTAAGCTGTTTCGTTTGTAATATCAACCACCAATGTTACCGCTGCAGCGGGTTTAATCCTTGAGAAGAGAAAATCTATTTGCCGCAAGTCATGCAATCCTTCAAGACCGTAAAAAATCGTCAATATCATATAATAATGAAATATAAAAATGCGGCCTTCAATTGTCTAAAGACGTTATTGGCAATTATCGCATAATAACAAGTTAAGGATAGCTTTTTACGGGGTAACACAACTTTCAGTTAATTGTAAAAACTCTGCCAGATTTGATTTCACACGTGAAATGGATTTCAGTAACATTTGCCTTCACGACGGATTTAGATGATGTTGTAACAAAAAGAAAAACAAGACAATGTTCTAGTTAACAGCGTGAAGTTGATTACCAAAAAAACTATTCGGATTATCCATTACTTAAAGCCGAGTTGATTTTAAAAGCAGTTCCCTCACATTTCCAAAGCTTACCTCCTTCGATTCATCGGCTTGATAGCAGTGCGTTTATTGTCGGTCGCTTATAATAGCTTTCCAAACTTACGAGACTAGCTAATTACCTTCTGCTGTGTTATGAAACCACCTGTATTTCCATGGGAAGTGGAAAACTAAGCCAATTTGGCACCGCAACATGTCGCTTGTAATTTATACAAAAAGAAGCTATATTTGTCGAGGAGTTGAGATAAATAAGGTCGTCATTTCATCATAACTGAATACTTCTGTGGTACGAGGGCATGAATCCTTTCATAAAGGAAAAGAATTTTGATTCTACATCTGTAACCCACCACTCTGTGTCAGAGACTTCACTTTTGGAAGTTCTATTTATTCACAATATTTAACCCACTTTCTGCAACATAAATACCACTTCTCGAATTAGATTTCCCAAACTCTCTGCATGACAATTGTAAGAATAAAGAAGCTGTACTTAGCAAAAGGCAATGACAGTTTTTGATTCCTTCCTTATCAATCCCAGTTTCGTTCGTGGTTCTGGTACCATTAACTCCCTATTAAAATACTTTTTTTTTGTTCAATGAAACATTTATGAATTCAAACCGCGTTGGTTGACCACAAGTGCTTGTGTGTATAAAGCTATTCTTCAAGAATAGAAGTTACATAAGCTTTCTTTCAAATTTCCCTCAGTTTTCCTTTTACAATGGTAACTCCAAGTGAGCAGTAAAGGAGGTTAGCACTGGCTCAAGTTAAACAAAAATTGTGATCGACTGTATGGTTATTCCATCGGTATACGCTTCATTCGGGTAATTTCCGTGTGCTTTCACCCTTTTAATAGTCAGTTTTTTTTTGACAAAATTGTTTTGAACAGGACCAAGGGATGGACTCAAAAAACAAAAAAAAAACCCGCAAAGATAACGGTTCCGAGGATACTCAGTTTTGTACTTGTAATAATTAACAATTATTCGCCGAAGGCGAAGTGAATATTTACCGAGACAGTCGAGGTAAATATTCACCAATATTTACTGAGCCTGAGGCGAATAATTGTTTTTGTGTAATTTTCAGCGGTGAATATCAAGAAAGTGCAAAACAACGGGCTAAAACAAGATAAAAAGGCACGAAAAGTGCTTGATTGACTTAGCAGCCGCGCCTCCAAATTGTTATATTCACCGGGAAGCGCGGTGAATATAACACTAAATTCTTTTAGTATAAACACACAGGTGATTACACAAAATCGCGCACTCACGTTGGCTGGCTATCTCGGATTATCAGCCGATAATCACCTCGACGGACAAAATAGCTGCCAGTAGTCGTTTTGCCACTGTAAGTGAAGATGATTTCGCGTTGAAATGTTTTTTTTTTTCTCTTTTTTGAAATAATCACCTGTGTATTTATACTAAAACAATTATTCGCCTCAGGCTCAGTGATTATCGGTGAATATTCACCGATAATCACTTCGCCTTCGGCGAATAATAGACCTAATCGGCTAACTCAATGTTGTACCCAATTCAAACCCTTTGGGAATAAAACGTTTTGTTCCAGGTATTTCCATATCATTTAAATATGAATGCTATATTATCATGCAAATACAATACACAAAGAATCTTAGTCCCGGGAGATTTGAATTGGGTACAACATTGAGTTAGCCGATTAGGTCTATTGTTAAATATTCACCGCTGAAAATTATATTAATTACCGTATATCTAGAGAAATTGTGAAGAGAATATTGTGCTAAATGCTTAATTAACAAGTTTTAGTTAAGAAGAAATTGGGCTGGAAACATACCGGAGAGGAGGACCTAAATTGCTCAAATAAGGAGTTCACTTGGTTTAAATAAAACTTGCAAGTCAGGCGCATTGTGACTTGAATTTATATAAAATTCCCGGGCAAAGGGCTTCAACATTTGCTTCAACATTTGCTTCAACATCCGTTCGATTTTGTGGAAAAGCGATGTTGAAAACGTTTGTCCCTCTTTCAACATTGTTGGGTATGCGCCTGAGCACTGATTGCTCTTGAATGACGATTCCATGTCCGTATCCATAGTGACAGCCGCGGCTGCATCGTGGGACTAATAACAAGGCCTCTCGTGAAGCCGCTTTGTTGGATCAAGTGTTGATGATGCGTTGAAACTGTTTGCCCACCCCAGCAGTCAACATTGTTCAACAAAATCGAACGGATCTTGAAAAGCAAATGAGACCTACTCCCAGATCCACAATAAATTTGACGCCAACAAATAAAATATTGGGAAACAACCGGATACAAAACTTCAAATAAAAAAGTTATATTTTTGCGCTCAACTTGAGCTACATACCATTCATACACTAACATCAAATTTTTAACTTAAATCTTTAGATTTTTTTTTTTAGAAATTTGGTCCTCATTTGGAGTATTCAATTCGATCTGAAATCCTTTCGGTTTCAATTAATTCGAGTCCTCATTCAAACGTTGTAAAAATACTTAAGCGTGCTGGTTTAAGTCAGTTGCAATAACACAAAAAGTTCCTGAACCAGTACCCTGTCTGCTGTTAAAAATATATATAAATTTCACTCCACTGTGGTTATTTGAGCCTTCGGAATAAAATCTTACAGAAAATGTTAACTAACCCTGAAATACTACATACAGGCTCTTCTCGCCAGTCACATCAAACGATATTTATGACGAAAAAAATCGCCTTCTTTCCGTATTTCTGAGATTTCGAATTTCAATATCCTCTTTACGAACATGTATTAAAGAACTTGAAAACAGCCTGGTTTCGAACTTGTCCACAAACAGAAAATGCCTAGTGCACTTAAGTTAGGAAGATGCAAAATAGAAAAGAATGTTAAAACCGTGGTTTAGAAAATAACCAGGGCCCGGTTGTTCGAAAGCCGATTACGTTAATCCAGGATTAGTGAAAACTTTGCTTTCATTTTTCCAAATTTAAGGTGAAAGTTTCCTCTGCTTATTTTTGTTTTGCAAGATTAACTTCTTCTAATGTAAAGTTTTGCCGAACATCAGCGTTGAACAACATTTGGGAGTAGAGAAATAAACTCCTTGGTTAATTTTTAATCTGGGATTAGCGTTAATCGGCCTTCGAACAACCGGGCCCAGATGTAGACTTAAAAACAAATTATGCTCTTGTGAAGTTATAAAAAAATGAGTTTGAAATTTATTCCCGTTGTTTATTCTTGAAAACTCAAACGTCGTTCGCTTTCTTGGGAAGCCTTCATCGGAGTGAGATCAACCAGTGCATCGCCAGCCTGTAAATAACAGTCAAAACCTCAAAGAATTGCAAAAAAAGGGAGAAAACCCGGAATACTCAGTAAGCTAACTGAAAAACCGACGACTTCAAAGTAATACGTATGATTCGTTTAATGGTTCTTTTCTTTCACACTCTTTACAGATAAAAGGTGGACTGACCAGAATTTAATTGAATTTTAGAATTTAATTTGCATAGATGAAATACTGTGATCATCAATAATCATTGCATTTCGCAACGAGTACAAAGATGCCACCAGTTACTTCAAAGCGAATTTAAGTGCAAACATTGCCAGTAATGGTAATTAATTTAAATAATTTAAAGGAGGTCATGTTATCTTAGCATCAACCATTTCAGGTTAAATTATATTGTAAAACACTCGCTTTCACTTTTCTTCGTTGATTGACTTTTTCCAACCGGCATTAAACTCGCCAGGCCGGGAGGAAGCCTTGTAATGACTATTTCCAGGACTAACCGAGTTTCAACTGCGAACGGTTGCCATGGTTTCCAACGAGGAATTTAACGTCTATCGCAAAGAACACGATCATGACCTAATTTTCAAGAACAAAAACACTGAACCGATGGAATTTCTTTCAAAACGAGGCTTCCGAGAGACGATAAACTAAAACATTGAAACTGCAAATCTACCTTTGGAGTTGTGCATTGTTGACTAAAGCACCACTGTATAAAGCATCTGCAAACAAAGGACAAGAGAAACATTAAATTCCTCGCATTTCTTGTGTAAAAGCCAAAAATTATCGCATTGCGACGTTTCGATGGAAACGAAAAATGAATTTCCGTACGGTCTCAGCTGTAAGTTCATTGAGCGAAGGAAATCTTGAATATGCACTCATTTATTTGCTCCAAATAATTAGCTTCCTTAAGTGAAGTTTTGATTCTCGCTGTTACGAACACAATTTTATCAATTGCGTAGAGAAGCCTGAAAAATTCAGGACTTCAACGGGGTTTGAACTCGTGACCTCGCGATACCGGTGCGACGCTGTAATCAACTGACGCTAACGTTACTCGGGAGCTGGTCATTTGAGGGTTCTAATGTTCCCGTGATGAATGAATCAACGATGAAATGATATATGAAATGAATCCATATATATTGATATATAGATTCATTCATCACGGGAACGTTACAACCCACCAATGACCAGCTCCCAACGTCAGTGGTTTCATAGCTCAGTTGATTAGAGCGTCGCACGGGTATCGCGAGGTCATGGGTTCAAACCCCGTTGAAGTCCCGAACTTTTCAGGCTTCTCTTCGCAATTGCTAAAATTGCGTTCGTAACTGCGAGGGTCATAGCTTCACTTGATTTCATATCCGCAGTTCAATATATGGATTCCTTTCATATATCATTTCATCGTTACTTAGCTTTTTGTTGAAAAGAAACCAGGTATTTTTTACTGAAAGCGATGCTACATGTTAACCCCGGGGCACAAAAAGAGGAGACTCGTTTTTCGGAGATACTCGGAAAAAATCCGAATGCTCCTTGGAGACTCGCAATATCGCATCCGAAGGTCTTAGGTTCGACTCCCGCAACGGAGTACTCGGCTTTTCTCCGAGTATCCCCGAGTCAACACAGACTGAAAAACAAATCTCTCAATAACAATCCATTTGTAAG
>OX421447.1:60398843-60413843 GCA_949126865.1 Montipora capitata | reverse complement strand
CTTTATGATAAAAATAAAATGTGGAAACTCACACAGTAATCAGTACACAAGAGTTACCTGAGATCCAGCTGCATCCAAAGCGGTTCCAGCAATCAGCTCTTTAATGAATATCACATCGTTTTCTTCTAGATTGTATTTGCTAAAGCTTGGTAATAGATTATTTACTTTTATCATGTGATCAAACATCTTCACTGACGCTTCTTCATGCTGTTCATAGAAGAAAAATAATCATAACTTTTGTACTTTGCACAATGGTTTGCATCTTATAGTACACTGTTGGTAATAACTGTGATAAAATGATTATTTTCATACTGAAGTTATTATAAGAGTAAAAAGCTATATACTGTAGGTACCTTCCATTCACTATTTGGCCTGGCAGCTGGTATAAACATTGCATCAAACATGTGTGAGAAAGGACCATGACCTATACACATGTAAGTAAGCGAACAAAAAGAACTTAGTAGTTTTAGTTCAGGTAATTGAGAAATACTGTACACTAAAAAATAAAATGGACATGCTGATGCAAAAATTGTTAAACATGCATAGGTAGGCCGATTGAAATCACTCTAAGCAAAATTAATAGGAAACTGATGACAGAGATTCCTAAGAGTGACTTGATAAAAATACAAGGTGCCTGCTCATTGCAGAATATAGATCCTCTGAAAATGTTAGTCAAAATACTTCTTTTCACAGACACATTTCCATATTAATATTTAATATTTCAGGCTGATACATGTATACTCTGAGCAAAATTAAAATAATTTATTGGGAATTATGAAGTTTTTTTCCCATCAGTCAGCACAGGTGTCTGTGATTCCCACAAAACAATGCCTTCAAGTCATTATAATTATATAATTTATTAATATTATTATTGTTAATTATGTAAATTATGATAAACAAACATCTTTAGAACTCTGTGTTTACCCAAGTCATGACAAAGTCCAGCTATTTTGATGCAAAGTATGTCCTCATCTGTAATTCCCAATTCGGGCTGTCTTTTTTGTAGACCTCTCACGAGTTTTCCAGCTAAGTGGCATGTGCTGATGGAAAACAAAAAAAATGAAAGGTGAATTTTGAAAAAAACAATCACCCCAATAATAGGGAGTTTGTAACTTGGGCATGTGTCTTGCAACACTCTGCATTGTTCAAGATGGCGAATACGGTGCAAGAAAAGACACCCAGAACAGTACTTAAAACAATGCCTTTATTCATTTCCTGTATTGATAAATTCTAGTGATAATTCCGTACAATGACAGATACTCAATTTGTTAACGCATCAAATGACTTTTAACCTTTGTAGAGAATAATTTGCAATCTTCTCAGTTGCTTCGATCAATGGCCAAAATTCAGCTGTGATCACCCCTTTCTCAAGCGGCCATTTTCATCGGCAGCCTGCGTTTAGTGACATCCCTGTAACTGACAAAGGCTTGATTGCTCCTAATTAATTGAGATTAAGATTAGGATTCAGATTAAGATTGAGATTAGAAGAAAGGCCTAAAACGATTATGTCATCTTAAATCCAACCTTTGTCGGTTAGTATTCAACACATGGTGGGGTCATACATGATGTTTTATGTTTTTTTCACTGTTTAGCTGTTTCGTGGTTTAGTAATGTCATGATTTGTCAATCAACTAAAGAGGCATACGGTGTGTATAGGGATCTGTGGCCTGTTTCTCAAAAGTCCCGAAAGTTTTCGGGCCTATTTCGGGAGCCACAATTCCCTTTATATCTTCGCAACGCCGAGGTTCCAAGCCACCAAACTTCGCAATCCTCTTACTTTTTCTTACATTAAGAACATGTTAAAGGATCAGCTTTTCAAAATGAGCAGATTGCAGTTTGACGACTGGCTTTTCGGGCCCGAAAAGTTCTCGGGACTTTCGAGAAACAGGCCCCTGATCTGTTAAAATTCATGCAATAAAAAGGCCCTTCAGGGAAGCCTATCAATCTTACCCAATGCAATGTTCAAATCTATTGTGTGCAGCTCCAGGAAAAACATAGTAACATCCACCTACAGAAAAGAATGGTCAACATTTAATCTTACAAAAAATTCACACTTTGACCACAACATTATAATCATAAATTGAAAAGATAAAAGCAAATACATGTATAATCAACAAACAAAATATCGACGGAAGTAGAGAACAAAAGAGGTCACCATGATAAAAACATTTTTAGCTCAAAATGGTGAGAGGATAAAATTTTCTTCATAAAAACATGGAACATTTCAGTGGTTTTAATAAGTACCAACAGGAAACGAAAAGCATTGGCTACTTCAAAGAGAGAAGCCGGCTACTTTTTTTCCATACAAAAAAGCAGGAGCAGAAGGGTACCATTATAAGCTCCTGATTAAGGACAGATTCTTTCAAATGGCAAGCTATCGGACACCTCTAGAGAAAGGGGCCGTTAGGCCTCTTTGTTCATAGAGTCGGTTACTGTACTCAAACCAGCCACCAACTTACAGGGCCGGTTTGTCAGAAATCTGCCTCTCACTGCCGGCTACTCTGCCTTGACTTTCACTTAAACCCTTGTAAAAAGAGAAGAATGACCGCTGCTTACATTGATTAGTCCCGGTGTTGGTGGGAACGCTGTATCCCAGGAGTCAGCGGTACTGTGAGTGAGTTGCAGGGAAGAAGTGGCGAACGTTTCATAATAAAGATCGTTGTGTTATCGGAGGAGAGTTGTTATTCCTGTTCTTTCGATGGTAATTGTTGGTCAACACAGGCATCTACTTCAAAAGTTATTGAAACCCCTGACTTGAAGTTTTTTTTTTGAAGTACCTGAACATTTACAGACATTTGTTTGACTGTGTGGTAGCCTCTTCCAATGGGCAATAAAAACGTTGCTAAATGAATGACTGTTTAAAATGTATTAGTGCTTTTCAATACATTCTTTCTAAGTACAAAATGTAAGGTATAAAGATTCTACCAAACTTCTGTCAAACAAGTTCTTTGATGTACTTTATTGTATTATCATGATGCCGTTATGCATGATGAGGTATCTTGTTTTATTACTTGTTTAAAACCAATTATTAGTTTGATGCCATTCGCCAGACTTGCCTGGTCCATACATTGATAATATTACAATCTCACCTAACTGTTTTATATTTCTCAGTCTTTGGAACTGTGGAGTATCTATAATTTTGACGCAAAGAGGATGAACTTCAATATGCCCATGAATGCTGTCATTAAAAACCTGGAAGTGAACGAAAACACTTGAGAAAAGACTGTTAAATTCCATAATGGCTGGCTTCCCTTGAAAACAACTGATTTTGTTTAATTAAGGAGCGGGGAAGCATTGATAGGGGAGGCATTGATGGTGATGCAAATTGGTGATAATTATTTCAGAATAAAGTCACATAAAAACTAATTAATTATTGTGAGGTTAGCTAGGTAGTCATGCTTTGGAAAAGCACAATTTTCCTTTTGGCAAAGAAAAATCACCTTTTGATGCTATTCCAAATGTGCTCCAAACTAAATGTAATGTTTGGTGTGTCCAATATTTATACTCTGACATGATCACAGTCGTTGCAATAGTAGCGTCAGTTTGTTGTGACCATTAGTACATGTACATTGGACCAAACATCAGTTTGGGACACATTTGAAAGAGCATCAAAATGCAGTTTTTCCTTGCCAAAATGACTTAAGTTAATGGGAAACTGTGTATCAAATCAAATAAAATCAAATGAATTTAAAACTGTACAACACCTTCAAGTCATAGTACCAGAGAGAAACAACTTGGAGCAGAGTGGAGAACCAATAAACTCAACCCACTCATGATGTTGGGAATGGGAATTGAACCCAGGTCACATTGATGTGAGGCGAGTACTCGCACCACTGTGTCATCACTGAAAGACGAATCAACAAATTTCCAAGTAGAAGACATCTTCAGTGGTACAGTAGGCAACACCTGAATCTGACAATAACCTCTTTCAAGATTGTGATAATGTCAGTTAATCCTTTGACACCCAAACGGACCTAAACCGGCCAGACTTAGTATTTTACTCTGCCTAAGGCCAGACGATTTTACTTGTCAATGGGGAACCCCTGGGAGTCAATGGGTTAACTTAAGGTCAATCACACCAGCCCTAATGTTATTGTCCCTGCACAAGTACCTTGTAACTGTGATGGTCCTTTAAGCTTGTTGTATCTTTGAGATAAATGATATCAAAACTCATTAGGATTTAAACATGCATTCCATGTGAACTTGATGTAGCTTAGAACATTTCCATTATAAAAAAAGGGTGAGTTATAAGCCTTGGTAGACAACATTTAATTTAATATTATTCAAGAGGCTATAATAAAAATTGCCAAAAAAATAATGCAGAAGCCAAACATTTCAATAACATTTGGAATAAAACTTACATGTATTTTCATGGCTACGAAAGTTGTGAACCATTGTTCACAACTTACTAATACTGCTTTGTCTAAAAAGGCTAGCTTCATTAATGATAAAGTCATTTAGTTTTTACATAATCAATAAACTAATGAAATCTTGAGGGTACTGTTGCCCTAGTTTTGACTGCAAGACACCTGTACATAAAAATGTATGGCAGAGACTAAGCACAATGACCGCCACTCCAAGGAAAACCCACTGACCCTGCTCTAGGACATGATAGAACGGACCACTCCATGAACCTTGTGGATTACCTCTCCATTAGTTAACCAGTATATAAGGGTTAGTTCGTTATAATTTATAAGGGTGACAACATACAAGATTTTTTTTGCACCATGTGTGCGTATTTGCATGATCACCTTCAGATGCCATCTGAAGAGAGGCAGTGTGGCCCAGTGGTTAGGGCGCTTGCCTTGAGATCTAGAGATCCTGGGTTCAAGACCCGCTCTGACTACTCATTGAATTTGTTCCTGGTGGTCCCTTCAACTTCCCAGCTGCACTTGTAAATATCCAACTGGTTTGCCTCCAGCCAGTTGGGATTCTTAACAGTTGTTGTTGTTGTGTTTCAATGGCCCTGAGAAGCCCCTATAAGGAGCGGTCAATTAAGTATGTATGTATGCATGTATGTATGTATCTTGGCGAATGCCATTTTTTTCAAGCCTACTTTTCCGTCAAAAGTACCCTGGGTGCCAGAGGAATTTTTTTTCAAGTTCAGAGAGAATGCTCAGTGATTCCAAATCAACCGTCGAGGAGGAAAACCGGTTCTCAAAAGATGTTACGACCAGCACCGTTGCATGACTTCGGCCCGAGAGATCCGTTTTAATTGTAGTTAAATTATTTTGCAAATCGATTTGTGCATGAGAGCGCCTGTAGATACTCTTGAAAGTTCGTTTGACAGGGGAAAACAATTTCCACAAATAAAACAATCTTACCCACCTAAAATCAATACAACATCATTAAAATTGCTCCAAAATTATTAAAACTGTTGCAGTGAATAGCCATAACTGTAATCTACATTTTCAGGAATGTTCAATGACAGATTTCATTGTTTCCCACAGGGCGCATTCTCAGCTTGGCGGCCAAAACTAGTCTGATGAGAAATCTGAACTGTTTCTATGCATGGAAGTGAGGGTCTGGCGTTGTGTGACCAGAGGTACTTTTTTCCCTCCTCAACGGTTGGTATGAAATGGCTGAATGCTCTCTCCAAACTTGAAAAGAAAATTCCTCTGGCACCCAGGGCACTTAACAAGCAGCTTCATTAGCATGTTATGTGTTAGAGAAGTTTACTCATGACGCAAACATATTCACAAACACAACAGAATGGAAGCTTCTTTTCTCTTGTGATCATGCTCAGTTGCTTGTCTAATTGCATTGTGCATGTAAACTGGGACAACCGAAAAATGGTCATACAAGTTGCCAGTGTACATGTACTCAGTTCTTATGTATAGCGTTGCTGTTTTCAAAATGGCAGAAAGAGGCTGTAATGCGCTGATCAAATCGAATCTTCAACATCCCCCCCCCCCCCTTCCCCCGGGCATTTGACTATCTTCTGTGCCTGGGGAGTGGGAAATTTGAGCTTTGCCTGCGTGGGGTGGGGAAAATTGAACCGGAAGTGTCAGGTTTCAGATGATTTTTTTTCCAGGTGCCAAAGTCACTAAAAGCTATAAAACACGTGTTTGGACGAGACGGATGTTTAAGGAAGAGATGTAGCATTTGTGAGCGATTGGCTTACAAAAAAGGTCTTCAAAAGGTCTTTATTAAAGACAGGAGGAGCTGATGACAATTGTTCTTTAGTAGGGTATGACAGACAAATCCGACGATAGGGTAAGGCATTTGAACACCATTTTGGCCCGAGGGGGTGGGAATTTGAACGATCCAATCTCCAAAAGTTCAAGTGCCCGGGCGGGGGGATGTTGAAGTTTCGAGTTGATCGGCGCATAAGACATTACCCTCTGCTGTACAATAAATCAAATCATGCGATTTCAAAGATAAAAACAAACAATTGAGAGTAGAGTTTGTAAACAGTTTAGTGAATCCTGGACCACATGCATATAGAAGTCGTCATTTGCAACCACATACAAAAATTAAGCTTGCAGAGTAAGCTTACATACATGTACGTTTATTTTACGCTTAGCTTACGCTGTGTGCAGCGTGCTCAAATTCAAGATGAATGGAGCAGTCTTAGCAAATGTGAATATGCTTGCACTGCCCGGCCGAACTTCTAGAAAATGTGGTTGGAATCTTTCTTCATTTCTTAATTGGCATTTTCCCGCCATAACAGCACAGTAAGCTTACGTCGATCGGTTTTAATTTATTCGAATTCATAAATTGTTTACAGCTCAACCCTGCTAACAACGCGTAAAGACTCCAATGGAACCTGAAATTCACACATGGAAACTAAATCAAGTTGTTCAATTCCTCCTTGGGGACAGGAAGTTTCAGAAATTCCATACTCACTTATGAACTCGACGTCATCCTCATCGCCCCGAAAGCGGACGCCATTTTGTCTCGGTCTCTTTGGACTCGGGGTCCTTAATGCTCTCCTGTCTGGTGGACTTACAGTTGCGACTTTTCTTTTCCGACTTTGGGGCTGCATTGCCAAACGTGGGAGTAAAATAAAATGGCGGAACGAGGGAAAGTCAAATATTTTGTCAGTGTTCAGCTGATAAATAACAAACAACACGATAAACGCTTCATGTACGGCTACACAGCGGTCCCCTCAGTGTTAAATGTGACGATCGGGAGGGTTTAAAGTGACAGACCTAACATAATCAATCTGTTCATGGTACGAACTGAATGTTTCGAACGGCCCACAAATATCTTAGATTTATATTTCATGAAAAAATATAGTTCTTCATCCGTTTTAGTCAGGAGGAGACGAAAAACTTCACCATGACAAACTTTTTTTCGCATACTTCTCCCCTGGGTAGCGTGTAGTGAAAGGTCGCGGTTCATTACGCAACTCTTCCATCTGTTTTGACTCAGTCGACATGGCCGTTCAACGCTTAAAAAACAAAGTTAAAAACGCGTTTTCCAGCGTTTCTGTAATCACCTACATGCTGGTGGTCGTCTTTGGGTCTGGTTCATGGTTAGCCATCAATGGACTGTGGGTCGAACTTCCCATAATTGTACAAGAGATCCCGGAAGGCTGGTCTTTACCGTCCTATTTAACCTTGATAATTCAAATGGCAAACATTGCTCCCTTGGCGTTTACAATCGGAAATAAGTTCTTTCCTGGCGTGATTCGCGAGGTGCCAGTAATTTATATCACCGTGATAGTGGGTTGTATATCCTGCAGTTTGCTAGCATTTTTCTGGAAGGAGACAACCTTCGTGGTGGGCGCTGAACGGAGCACAGCACTGTTGGTGTTGTGTTTCTTCGTTGCAATGGTTGATTGTTCTTCTTCAGTCACTTTTCTTCCTTACATGGCAATTTTCCGAGAGGTATACATGAGTCCTTATTTCGGAGGACAGGGTTTGAGCGGTCTTCTTCCAAGTCTCGTTGCATTAGGTCAGGGTGTAGGAAGTCAATCACACACTCCTTGTGTGAACTCTTCACAGTCTCCACCCCTTGGGAACACTACCAATGGAACATCAAACATTACCGCTGGTGGGAGCTGGGGTAGTGGGCCAAAATTTTCAGCAGAGGTATTCTTCTTGTTTTTAAGTGGAATGATGATGGCTTGCTTTTTGGCCTTTCTTGGTCTGAATTATCTCCCTGTGACCAAACAACAAAAGGTACACAGAAGCTACCAAGGGGATGATGGGTTTTCACCGACAGGGGAACAAGACATGGAACTTGTCTCTGATGAAGAAAGACATGGAAACAATTCACTGGAATATGATGACCAAGTTGAAACTCTGTCTGCATGGAATACGGTCTTGCTGTTGGTAATTGTTAAGTTAATCAGTGGCTTGAGTAATGGAGTTATACCAGCTATCCAGTCATATGCTTGCATACCATACAGCTATTATATTTATCATCTCACACTTACGCTTTCAAACATTGTTAACCCAGTTACTTGCTTTGTGTTCCCTTTTATTAGCACCACCTCGACAATTATTATAGTCATCCTTAGTTTTGCATATTTTGGAATGTGCACTTATATTATCTTTATTGCATCGCAAAGTCCGATGGTGCTGTTGAGATGTGAAGATGCCGGTGCGGCCTTGATTGTAAGTATAACCATGTTATCACCCATGCTCATAATAAATTAGTTTCATGATAAGGGTGTAGGCTGCCCAACTGGCAGGATTAACTTACTGTGCATACTGATGGATGAGTATTTTCAAATCAGAAAGAAATTTTGTTCTTATTTGAGTGATTAATTAGTGGTGACTGTGCTTTTGCTTGGGAGTTTACATTTTGACAAACTATCATTCTCTAGATTTTCAACTTGCAAATTAAACATACAGGTTATTTCAATCTTTCAATTTTAATTCTGTCAATATATTTCATCTAGAGTGAATTCAAATGCTAAATAAGTATTCTGCTTGTGAGTGGCTGGTTAAAGCAATTACCATGCTGTTTAATATTATCGTTGTTTGGCTGCAAAGGTTATAACAGTTGCTCCTTTGTTTTAGGTTGTTATTAGTGTCAGTGCCTTTGCCATAGTAACATATATCAAAGTAGCCATTGGAGCGATAATGCGTGAAAAGGGTCGCAAGCATCTATTGTGGTTTGGAGTCTGTACTCAAGTTGGGTCTTGCATTGGAGCTTTGTCCATGTTTGGGCCTGTCAATGTCTTCAACTATTTCAAGCAAGAGTAAAGATTTACCTGAGCATTTGCTGGAATTTCAGGAGCCTAGAAACATTATTTGCCTTGCCGTTACCAGATTCCGCCCCCCCATACGGCCCGTAAAGAGAAGCTAATTATCTTTACGATGTCAAGTTAACATCCAACCGTAAACATATCAATGCATATCACACAGTAGAGTTAATTTGTAAGATAATGCCTCGTTCTTTAAGCGTGCCATTGACATTTTGTCGTTTTTTAATCGTGCATCTGATGGCGGTGTTGATGTCCCTGATGATGCTTCTAAACCTCCGTCCTAGTTAACATTTTTACTATTCCTCGTTTTTTACAGGGGCACCCAACGTCAATTTTCGGAAAGTATCTGTTCGGAAGAGGATTTGAGATCTAGAATTTTCGGAATATTTGTTGTAAAATTCCTTGCTTGCCTGCCTGTCCTAGGATTTTCGAACATCTAAAAAATGGTAAAATTTCCCATTTTAAACAGATTTTTACCCAAAAAGGTCACCTATAATTTTCGGGAGCCTTTTTTCTTGCTGAAATTTTCGAAAAGGTAAGTTTTGATCCCTATAATTTTCGGATCACTAGACTTTCAGCTAGGAAATCCGAACAGAAAAAAAATTTCTAGGGGATAAAAATGTGCCTATATCTATCGTCTAAATACTAAAATAACCTTTAACAATGCTATGTTTAAGTGGTTTTGAACTATATTCTCGTTGGGTGCCCCTGTTTTTAAGCGTTGCCATAAACACAAGCGACGCGTGTATGATTATGCCTCGTTCTCTTAGCCTGCCATCCTCATTTTGTTGTTCTTTAATCTTGGCATCTGTGCTTGAAATATTCGTTCTTGAAGCGTGTTATTTAAGGGTGGCGAATGGTAAAATCCGAGACTCGCCGAGACGCTGAGACCTTTGTTTCCAAAGCCGAGACCGAGACCAAAAAAATGCAAGACTTTACACTGAAATAAATGCAATACAAACAAGACTTCAAGACTCTTCGCAAAGGCTGTCGAGATCGGGTGAAAAGTTTGCGAGTGGCAAGAGTTTGGAAGTACCATTCGTCACCCTTTTATTTTCTTTCCGGTGTCCTAGCGAATTTCGACCCCCCGGTACAAATTCGCATAGCGGATTTTGACTCCATGGTACAAAGCCGCTCGCGGATTTAGTCCCCCATCGTGGATTTAGACCTCTATTACAAATTATTGTAATGTTTATCGAGGTAGAGTTAGATTTTGGATTAGGAAAACTGACCGATACCATAAAGCATAAATCTTTGACAAAAGCCCACATCAGTTAAGCTTGTTTAAAGCATTCGCGGTGGCAGAATCTTAAATCACGCACAAGGAACTCATTGAATTGTCGAGTTCATTTTTAACAAGGAGAAAAGCAAAGTCAGACGCAAGCTTCAGTTAAAGTTGTTTGAAGCACGCGCTGTGGCCTTTGGCAAAGCGTTGTTTTTTTCGTAGTTCTTTATCTTCCTTTTGATAGTTTGAATGGGCGGCGCTTTCACAAACGAGGTGCCACTTTTTGAAGCAAACATTACATTACATTACATTCGCCCAGTTTGCGGAAAATCGTTTGGGAGCTGTTATTTCGAAGAGGAACGCTTGCTGCACAGGCTACTTTACTTCAAAGGGTTTATTTTATGCATAACCACCATGGAGTGTTTTTATCTGTTTTATTAGTTTATCATCATTTCTCTTAATGATGTTCAGTTTATTGTTGATAATTTGGCTTTGAGTTTCTATGCTCATGCATTTAGAGCCCCGCAATAAGTATTTAAATATAGTGAAAAACTATGATAGGGGTTACGTAGACTGCAACCAGCTCCTTCTATGTCATCACTGCCCGTTCCTCAAGCCTTCCTTGGCCATTTCTCTCAATCAATGCGTGATTGATGACACAATATTTGTTACTCAAAAAGCTTACTGCTAGACTGACATAGAAGGGGCTGCTAGCAGTCTCTGTGGAACATAATTTAAGGGGTTAGCGTTAATTTAAAATGACATCAGCATGTCGTAAATATTTAGACTTAAGTGACAGTGAGTGGTTGACTTTGTTTTCCAAGACTTTCAGTGAAATTAAAGTCAGTGTAAAGAACTAAACGCCTCTTCATTAGTGTTTGTTGTCTTTTTGTATGGAATGTTTATCGTTAGTTAGATAAGCGTGTGGGATGTGTTTCTGGGTGTTACTTAACTGATTTAGTGCAATTTATTCGTTTTCACTTGCAACACTTGCAAGTATTTAAGGCCGGTTTATAAGTTATATTGAGTTTTTTTGGTGTGTTCGCTTCAAAGCAGTTCAAATTCTACGCCAAGGGCAGTTCTGATTCTTCTTCTTCTTCGACGCTTTTAGTGCAGTCTTCGTTATAGGGAAGATCATCGTTGACGTCACCTATTGTCATTAATGTGCCAACCAGAACCTCATTGGTTCTCGAAAGGGTCTTTTGTTCCTGTGGTTGGCAAATTTGAATAACAAAGCAATGTTTGTAAACAGATATCTTCCCTATAGTCTTGGTGTGTCTTTCTTAGTCCCAGCTTCGAAACAAGTGTAAGTGTTGTTATTTTATTGTCATCAGGACTTTTTCAAATTTGAGAGGTTATCCTTGTTTAATTCCTCCAGGGTTGGTTCAAGGCGCAACAAGTTGGTTTTATTAAATTATGAGTTGATGAAGGTCGAATTGCCACCGTGAAAACGTGAAATGGCCAGCATTATCCCTGCGTAGAGCGACTAGAGTAACTGTGGGTTGCCGGCGATTTACACAGGAAGCGGAGAAGCATGCAATGCCATTGATGGACGCACAAGTGGTACGCACTAGGCTGACAAAATTTGTTTGGCTCAACCAAAAATCTCAACAAAAATTGTCTCTGCCAAATTTTCAATTGGTAATCGTGGCCGATTTCTTTTAAGCAAGAAATTTTAAAACAAATGTTCCGGAAATTCTAGATCTCAAATCGTCTTCCGAACAGATCTTTTTTCTGAAAATTGACGTTGGGTGCCCCTGGTGTAAGTTGAATTAAAAGGGAAATGTGAGTTTAAAGGGAAGGCCATGAGTGTTGAGCGAGGCTGTTGGCCCTCCATTTTCATAAGTTCCCTACTTCTATTTATATTTGCTCTTACCACTAATGCCAGACTCTACATCTCTATGCTGCAATATACAAGGGCATTAAAAATTTCTTCGTATTACTGTACAAGTCAGTTTTCTAATGATGAAAAATAAGTTTTCTCTCCAGTCTTCTTCCTATTATCTATTATCCTATTATCGGAAATTACATTCTGTCCCACAGTAAACCTAGAACAACCACTTACGGTCTTAATTCTTTTTCTTACTTGTCAGCTAAGTTTCGGCAGGAATGCGCTGCCTGATGAGTTTACTGGTTTCAAAAGAGTATCCAGGGCCGCATTTTGTACAGCGGCTTTTCTTTCTAATTCATATATCTTTAAATATTTATGTGCTTTAGCTGTAAATGTAATGTCTCGAAGATATTACCTCTTGTAGTTGTTCTGAAATTGGAGATGGAATAAAGTTTATGCATGCATGTATGTATGTTACCTTTAGCAGGGCGTGTGCGCACACTTTGTAATCTGCGACTTCAGTGCTTACCACATGACAGATAAAATGAATTTAAGCGATCGAATTCTTACGCTAAATTGACAAGGACGGTCTGGAGCTGTGAGTAAGGATGGCTTAGGGGCCGACATATCTCTCGCTCAATGCCGTACTGGGAGGCGAGGTCGGAGCAGAAAGCAGCGAAGGGCCAACTGCGTCCAAAAGCGATCGCACGGGCCGAAATCCCGGGATGACTCGTTTGGTGCGACGCTCCAGAGCCATGTCTGGAGGTACTGCGTTTTTCTCTCTTGTTTAAACATTCCGTCAGCGCATGCATAAATGCCTTGGCTCTCCGATACCTAGCCAACCAAAAACACATAACATGCTGGTTTTTACCAGGAATTGACATTTCAGTTGATTGTACAGGCATACAAGTAACGTAAGAACCGTGCGTGTCTGGTCTTCTGGAGACAGAGATGAGAGATGGTTTCGTGCAGACTTGGACGCCTAAAATGCCCTGTTGTAAACATGGTGGTTCAGGAGTGAAGTTGTCTCTCTGCCCTTTCTGTAAACGAATTCCAGCACCTACCGATACAAATTAGGCGAGATTTGAAAGCTAAAAACTACCGATGATCGATGCTGTATTTTGCTGGTAGGACTGGGTGGTCCAACACTTATAAAAAATCAATGGCAGAATTACCCAGAATCCATTTCGGGAATAAACGACGCAACCTGAGAAGCACGAGACTGGTTCACTGCATCCGCCATCCCTGCAGCTGAATAGCTGCTCGGCATGTCCCTTTATCGGTAAAGTAAGCCGACTAAGATTTTTTAATACCTTAAATGTTCTTACTCTTTCATTTTTCTGTTTTTTTGTTGCTGTTTTGCAACGAAGATGTCGCTATGCAATGGACTCATCATCATCATTATCATCATCATCATCATCTTCTTCTTCTTTTTCTTCTTCATACTCCTGTTTTAAATTGCTTCCTGTTCATTCTTTTTTCCTTCTTTCTCTCCGATCCGAGTCTTTCATTTACTTTCATTGTTCATTTCAGTTTACAGTGTCCCCAATTAGCGCTCCAGCGCTAGAACGACTAGACACTTAAATAAAGTTCCTTTCCTTTTTAGCTATCAGATCATAGTAGGGGTCGTCTCTGAGTGCTGTGTTCTTTCATTTCCTCCTTTATACTACCAGACCTCCGTCAGCTTGCCAATTCGAGGAAATTTCATTTTAGGAAAGCACATTCAAGTTAACTCCACCACTCTGGTTCGGAACCAGGAAATCCACGAATCACGAACTTCCGTCTCGTCGGCGCAATCTCAGAAATTTGAAACAATGGGGACCTTCCCAACAGGACGGCTGGAAGACTCAGGACGACAGAATGGCGAAAAAATGTCGCATAAGATTGGGAATGCACAGTCTCGCGCGACATTTTTCGTCATTCCGCCGTCCTGAGTCTTCCAGCCGTCCTTTTGCGTAAGCTCTCTAATTAGTAGCTGTCAACCGTTACGAAAATAAACCCCCACAGGGACTGCGCGTATTTCGGAACCGGCCAGAGATTCTTGGTACTGACCGAAAGAATCGCGGTCTCTTTAAGGCAGAGATTTTTAGATTTTACTCGTAAAGTACAATCGAGATCAATCTCGTCCCCAGAGTCCGCTTTTCTTTTGGTCAGCACCAACAACACGGACTCTGGCCACTTCCAAGGCGGGAAGTCCACAAATCACGGACTTTCAGATCGTCTACGCACGCTCAGAAATTTGAAGCAACAGTGGTTGTCAACGGTTACAAAAATGGACCTTCACTACGACTGCGCATAAAATGGAAGTGGCCAGAGTCCGTGTTCTTGGTGCTGCCCAAAAGAAAAGCGGACTCTGGGGAGGAGATTTAATGGTGAGGTGCAACTATGTTGGGGAGTCTGTGCACATTAAGCTTTCAGTGACAGCCTGGTAACGAAATTTCCCAGGAATCAGTGCAGCATAGGCCGATAGTCTATCACTTGTTGCCACGTCTTTGTAACAACAGTAACGTTCTGATTTTAGTTTTCAGGCGATTTTCGTTATGTTTTACAACAACTTTTGTCACTAAATTCTTCTGAAGTGAAAAAGAGATCATCGGGAAGTATTTAGATATAAGACATGGCGGAAAATGAATTGGGAACATGGTTTCGTAGTATACCTATTGTGACAAGATGGTGGTTTTCACTGTCAATTATTTTCCCCCTTCTTGGAAGATTAGGACTCATAAATGGAATGTACATGATACTGGATTATCACAGCATCGTTAGTCGTTTCCAGGTGAG
>OX421447.1:60378843-60391343 GCA_949126865.1 Montipora capitata | reverse complement strand
CCCTCCACTTTAAGACTGGGATTGCCATAAGGCAACCCAGTAATTAGCGGTGATCAGGTGTTATGAGATGACCAGAAAGTTCAGTTTTTGTTAAAATTAAAGGGTGGTTGCCCCAGGAAAAACCTCTTGACAACCTAGAGGGTTTTGAATAAGATCCGGCTTCTGGCAAAATTCGCCGGCTATTGCACGTGAACTCGCCGGCTACTTTGCCTTAAATTTTACGAATAACACAAGAAACATTCACACAGAACATGAAGCTTGGATTGGCAAAGTTTTGATCATGAAAAACAAAAGAGATGCCTGAATTCTGAGTAATTTCGGCAGCTATTTCTGATTCCCTGTCCTTGTCAATGGCAGTGATCAAAGATGGAGCAGGCACATTTTTGAGGCAGCAGTCCAGCAATCCAGTACGTGGTGTAAGCTGCCTGATTTGCTAACAAGACCACTTTTTCAGTCATGACAGGTGAAATACATTTCACGCAGCTGTATAGAATGCAAAGGAGCCTTAAGGGGGCTATGTAATGCAATTTTAGCATCTTTTCCAAACCCAGAATATGTCTTGCCGTCAACTGAATATCCAAAAAAATTTAGAATTTATTTACTCTCTCTCTCCCAATTTAAGAAGCCAAAATTTAATGATACTAGTGTTCTGTTCAAATTCCCTAATTCGTGCTGCAGAATGCAGGAAATGCATTCTAAGAGGCCCAATTTCAACATTTTCCTAGGGGAGGATGCCCCAGACCCCCCTAAAAGCTTGCACTTTCAGCCCTCAAAAAGCTCCCCCTGGCCATTCTCTGCCAATGCTTCAGGTTTTGCTGCGTACTCAAAGTCTTATTGAAAACCCTGAGCCTAGCCAAAAAGAGAAAATTACTTAATCACAAGCAGCATCCGACTTTCTTGTCTGTTTTCTATTGTCAATGTCTGATGGTAGTGTAAAGTTAATAATAATTAATTTGAGTGTTTTCCCCATTCCTCGTGTTTTGAGCTTATGTAGCTTTTACAAAACATTGTCAGATGGGAAAATGCAAGAGACAATATCACACATGTGTAGGCGATGGAGATCAAAGGCGCTATTTTGAAAATGCCAAAACCACAGGTGAACACTAAAATCTATGGAATATTCAAACTCGATTGGTGCCATGTGATTGCATTAAATTTTCAACGTGGTGTGCATTTAATTGTTGGGGATATCCTAATGGCAAGCAAGGATTTATCAGGGCAACCAAATTCATGGGTTTGATTGTCAGGCGTTTGATTGTTTGACCACCAGGTTAATTAAAATTTGCATTTAACATTTTGTCAGTGTGAGTCTCTTTAAGAAAACACAAACCAAGGATTATTGTTATCTTGAAATGTTTAAATAATATGAAAACTTGCTTCCTTACAAAAGTGCTTATGATTCACGGTTTGTCGATTGGCGTACAAAGCTTTGTAAACAATGTAATGTGCTCGATAGAAATCTTCTTGTTTACGGGGATCGCCACATTCAATAACAATGTTTTAATGTGTGAAGGTATTGCAATTTATTACAGTCATGTTTTCTTCCAAAATTGGCCTTTGACAAACACCTTCAACAGTTAAAATTTTAAACAAAAGGGCAACTAAAATCGTGTGCGAGCGCCAAGCCACTGCACTTACAGTACAGATTTTTTACCATCGTGGGTGACATGATTCCTGTAGCACACAATGCGATTCGCGTATTGCATGATGTCATTCCTGTAGCCCGATATGTGATTCGCGTCTCCCACAAGGGTGGTAACTTACTTTTGAGTGGTACTGTACTTTCAAGCACTGGTAAAGGTGGCGACATGCAAATTTTATAACAGCTATGTTGTCAAAAAAATTAATTATTGAACATG
Organism: Montipora capitata; assembly: GCA_949126865.1. Taxonomy (NCBI): domain Eukaryota; kingdom Metazoa; phylum Cnidaria; class Anthozoa; order Scleractinia; family Acroporidae; genus Montipora; species Montipora capitata. The sequence goes on along the minus strand of OX421447.1, from coordinate 60,389,484 downwards.
TAGTCTGGTCTTGCTTCAAGCATTTAATTCATCGGATAGCAGGAAAGGTCAAGTTTTTTGGTATGCCTTCCAACCTTCCCTGCATCATTCTTCTTAGCACTGACATGGTTTTCGTGAAGATTAAAGCCAGTGAAATAAAGTAATGTACCATTGTACTGGGCCCTAGTTTTATTTACTGACTAGCAAATAGCAGAAAATTAATTTCTATGCCGAGGAAAGAGGGAAACTGAAGTTTTGCACTATCATCAATACGAGAGATTAAATTAATTTTTGTATTGTCTGTGGCTTGGTACATGTAAATGGTTACTGTAGCTACACTGTAGCAATATCCATGCCATGTAAATGGAGTCACTTTGTATTTTATTTATTTTGTGCATGTGTTGTGCATCTACTGTGATGTAAGTTAGACTGTGTAGTGAAGTTGGTGGAAATATTAGAAAATTAAAAGGAGAAAAATGGCTTTGTTTTCCTACTGATGCAGGGAGAGAGAATGGATGAGGACGAAAAAAACATAGGGGGGGTGTGAAAATTTGGTTTTATCAGATGGAGTTCATAAAGGTCAAATTTCCACCACGATAAATTGCTGATGTTTGGAGTGTTAGTCCTTCATCAGAGCGATTTGATTAATAGATAAAATGAAATTGCTCTGACTAAGGGCTTATACTCAAAGTGTCGGCTATTTTTATCCTTTCACTGTGGCAATTTGATGTTTTCAACTTGTGGGGTAAAACCAAATTTTCATGTTTGACGTCTCCTCTCCACAGTTTCCTTAGAAACAAATATTCATTTAAAGTAGGTGAGTTTGAAACAGCCTAAAGTCAGCACAATCCCCAACCTCCAGCTTGTAGCTCTTGACAGCCCCTGACTTAGTACATCAGGTTTGGCAAATGCTTGTTCCTTGACTATGTGACACAGATCATAGGATTCCTTATTCCTTTGAGAGTAAGTTGAATATTCTTTTTGCAGATTATGTTGCCAACAGCTATCTAAACTGTCAACATTAAGTTTTGGCAATGTGTTATGAACTAACCTGCGATCAGGTGTATTTTTCTTTAGAAAGGGCGCAAAAAGGTAACACCTGATACAATTTCTTATCGAGTCGTCTGCCACCCACCTGTCAAGAGTGATGTTATCTTGTGTCATGCGTTAAATGTGAGCCAACCGGGAGGCAGTGCAGCCCAGTGGTTAGGGCGCTTGCCTTGAGATCTGGACATCCCGCGTTCATGACACGTTCTGACCACTCATTTAATTTGTTCCAGGTAGTCCCTGGTTCAATTTCCTGGCTGCACTTGTACTGGTTTGCCTCCGGCCAGTTGGGATTCTTAATGTTGTGCTGTTCAGTGCTCGGAGATATTAGCTTCTAGCTACTCTCAAAATCCGAGGGTAAATAGTGATACTTAAATCAGATTTTTCACCGGAAATTATATGCCTGTGGTGATGCAAGGGAAGACGACAAAAACAAAATAGAAATCTAGCTGGAATGTCTACGAAGTCAGACTGTCCATACAATCAAAGCTACAAGTATTTCTGCAAATCCCGCTTGACATTGGTGTGGTTTTTCTGTTTTAACCATCAAGGAACAAAGAGTTTAGAGATAAAATTGCAGAAAAAGCTGAATGCTTCTTGTTATCAGGTGCAATCAACAGTACAATAAACTTTATTTAAACTTGAATATTTAAGTCAAGATGCCAATAGAAGATGCTAATATCTCCGAGGAAAATGGACCTTGAGAAATTCTAGTTTTCCAGCAGCAACTATGCAGCTATTATTTTGTAAGTGTCACTAAACCATTGTTCAGCACTTCCGTAAACAATGTTGAATTTGTCTGTCAAGCTTGGCTAATTCCGCGATTGTGGCAGCACTGAGTTCTATATGGCTCTTTCAGATTCACAACTTGTTGCCTCCGAATATATTCCAAAGGACTTACCCCAGCTACAAACATTTTTGAGTCAATGAAAGTGGAACGATGCCTTTTTTCTAGGTTGTTAAGGACTGTTAATAACACTATTACCAAATCCCATAGGAAGGACTACAATAATGTCTTCTTTCAGACAAACCATTCTTCGGATGCATTCTCTCTGCTCTTCCTTTAAAGAGTTTTGAAAAAAAAATCTGAAGTCAAAGCAACAGCAGCTGTAAACAGAGGCTAAACATCATTCCTGTTCAAGCCATGATATGATTAGATGTTAACCGATTTTACTAAAGTATGATTTGAATTTCTGTGACTAATCGGAGCGAGGCTCCAAGACTCTATTGTTTTTCGGCCAATCAGAGTAAAGTCCAGATTCTGGACTACGGGCAGATGGCTTGTTAAGGAATTGTATCAAGCATACTTTTTCGCGGTCTTTCTAAGTACGCCTGATCCCAGATTGGTTATGAACCTATGCATCAATTCTTGATTCCTCTAGAGTGATGAATTTCTTCAACAACACGTTTTTATAACCATAGAAAAGCAAAGTGTCATCATCCCACGAGAGTGAGTTTTGGTCACTTGGTTTTATTTATTTTTTGATATGTACAGCTGTATGGGGCCAAAGTCCAGATGCATGGCACAATGAAATGACCATTGCCTAAGCAAAACTGGAGAAAAATTGAAAGAAGGCCTTAAAATTCCTTTAGCCACTACTTCTAATTATAGTATTAAATTCTGATAATAAAATTGCTGTAGACTGCTCGCAGTCCCTTCTGAGTTTGTCAAACTGCCAGCTTTGGTCACACAAGCTAGGGAAGAATGGTTATTTACCAAAGTGGGCGGTTCGACTACTAACTCAGAAAGGACTGGAGCAGTCTAAAATTGCTGATAATGCTACAATGCTAGTTATTCCAGTGTTACTAAAGAAGGAAAATTGTTTTAACTGTTCTGTTTCAGCTTCTTATGGATCCTCTTGTTTTAAGTGTTCTCTATATATGGTGTCAAGTCAATAAAGACGTGATTGTACAGTTCTGGTTTGGAATGCAATTTAAGGTAAATGTTTTAATGTCTAAAGCCTCTAAAGAACTGGGAATTGATGCCCTGTAATAAAAATGTGTACTGGAAAGATATTGTGCATCTACATGTAATGGAAACTGTAATCTATTAATTGACCATTCTGCTCAGGGGCCTTTCCTGGCAAGCGACATGCTCTTGAAATAAACAGAACAGATTGTATAAGAATATTTAGAATTTAAGAATATTTGACTTGTGGCTGCAGCATTAAATGTGGACCACCCAGAGCAACTTCACTGGTGAAAGCTTGACTTGAACTCCAAATTGTATGTCCCAAGGCTAACTACTTGGCCATGCTGCCTTCCTTTGTGAGTGACATTTTCAGTATTGTTGTGATTGCACACTGTTCTCAGATTTCATTGACTGAATAAATAAATTCAGAATAATTCCCTTTGTTTAGGGATTCTTTTCCAGATACGTGTAGGTCCTAAACATAAAAATGTACATTTCATAGGTCAAAGAAACATGTTCAAGTTAAGTTATTCCTTGTCCTTCCTTTTCTAAGCTACTGTACAAACAGACAACCTAAATAAAATTAAAATAAAAGAATTTGAAGATTTCCATGTCTTGGCATGGTCCTTTACCCTTACCCTAAATGCGTTTCTTATTCTCCAAATGCAAGTCAAATGCCAGGGAAAAGCAATTAAAAAGAAGAGTGACAACGTTTGGATGAATTCAGGAATTCTAGTAGTCTGAGTAGACTGACGATGGATGCTCAATGACTTGATCCCCCATCATTCATTTCTCATAATTGTTTTTCTTTCACTTCATTGACCGAATGCAAAAATGGCTGCCAACAAATTATTCTTTTGTCATTTTGTTAATTAGTCTAACTGGCCTCGTTAACACATAAAAATGAACGAATTTGGGCTGTAAAACGAGGTTAGTGAGGCTAATTAACACAAAGACAAAAGAATGATTATCTGTTGGTGGCCATTTTTGCATTCGATCAATTGGCATTAATATACCAGTGAGTAATAATTATTGCAACTGACAATGGGTAAATTTAATTATCATTGTGCCAAAGACTAAATTTGATAGCTCAGAGGAATATTGATCTTCCTTTGTTCTCATTTTGGTTCTATTAATTTTATTGTTTGTCCACTTTCTTCTAGGCAATGTACCTGCCGTGGGTGTTGGCAGTTTTTAACATGGTCATCCAAGGAGGGTATGTTTTACTTTTGTTGGAATGTCATTGCTCCTTAATGTTTCAATAATCTCTACCGTTTTTCACTTCCTTAAATTGTCTTCATTTTCTTAATTTGTAGTGGTGTTATGGAGCTTATTGGGATTTTTGTTGGGCATCTCTACTTTTTCCTAATGTTTAAGTATCCACAAGACTTTGGTGGAAGGCGTTTCCTCACTACACCATCTTTTCTGTAAGTTAAAATGATTGTTTTTCTATTGAATATATATTGAATACTGTAACCAACCTTTTGATGGTCCTTTCCTTATCCTTAATGCATTTCTTTTTCTCAAATGCAAATCAGCTGCCACAGAAAATCAATTAAGAAGAAGAGAAACAATATTGGATGAATTCAGGACTTTTAGTGCACTGAATTTCAGTATCCATCTCTGCTTGCTTTTTGGTCATTTGGGGAAAGAGACTTTGAGTTTTTGTTATACTACTGGCAATATGCAAACCCCTTTCATTATTATTCCAAGAAAGAATGCTGAGATAGGGTTTACAAAGTCAATTGCTGATGCCAGAGGCTTATATGGCAAAGGTCATACAGGAGATCATGTGAACTATCAGATGGCAAAAAAAAGAGACTATACAAATAAACATACAATTTAGGATACATAATTAACCTAAAGCTAACTATTATATCTTATGAGAAAACTTTTGAAGAGAGAGAGATTTTAATGGTTAAACGAAAAGTTGTAGGATAGTTCACAACGACTGGAAGTAATCTCGGAGTTTGCTTTTATAGTTTGAAAGATTGAGAAAATGGCGTAATGAGAGAGGAATATCATTCCAAATTTGGGTACCCTGTACCCGTAAAGAGAAAGAGTATTTATGTATTAAGTTTGAAGAGAGACAAGAGAAGACTGGGCAAGAGCTTTTGCATATGAAGTCAAACGAAACAAGAGACTTGATGGTTTTAAATGTTGAATATATTTAGAATGTTAATGTGCGAAATAGAGGGTAGTGATGTGCCTGTGGGGGAGAATGCGTAGTGATTCTTAGGGCTTTCTTTTAGAGACGAAAGATTGGTTGTAGATGAGAGAGAGATGTAGTGTCCCAAATGATAGAACAATTATTGTAGGTAGGGGTGTACTGTATAGAGAATTATATAATGTGCACAGAGTATTTGTAAGAAAAAACTGATGAGATTTGGTAATGATTCCGATGGATTTAGCAACTTTGGAAGAAATTGCTTTGATATATGGTTGCAATGACAGGTTTTGATGGAAAATGACACCAAAAAGTCCTGTGTTTTCTACTCTTTTTAGTATATTGTTATCAGTGGTGATGCAGAGACCATCAATATTGTAATACATTTATTGTCTTTCTCGGAGGGAGAAATAAAATAGATTTGCAGAGTTGTTTGTTAGCTTTGAACCAAGTAGTCAATAGGGAAAGTTAATACATGTAGTTGACGATTTTAATTAGTTCCGAGATGTTCTTGTGCTGAAAGAAAGTATTGGTGTCATCTGCAAAAGGTATAAACGAGAGGTAGTTTGGACAGGCAAATATGATGTCCTTAATGTATATAAGAAATAATCATGGTCTAAGTACAGAACCCTGGAGAGCACCACATTTAATAGGAAGCAGTGGGGATGTATGTAAAGCAGTCATTTTGAACATGATAATTATTGAAAACGACAGTTGAGATAACTACGCATCCAATTCGGAGGGATGCCTCGTATACCGTTTAAATGTAACTTCTCTAGGAGGATGGAATGATCAACAGGTCAAAGGCCTTTTTGAGATTGATGAAGATACTTACAGTGAGTTCAGTCTTTTCAAAAGATTCATAATGTTTATGATACTTCCATTATCATATGACGAGCTCCGTGAGGAGGCAAGATGTACCAAATCCCGCGCTGTGAGTGGCAATGGAGCTATTTTGCCCGCTCGGGATTTCTCGTTTGGTCCCGCAAGATCAAAGATCACTTTTTGGTGTTTTATCCCATATAATTAATCCTTTACTGACTAAGCTTGTTCGTTCAAGATGGCTGCATACTGGCCTCGTTCTTTCTTGCGTGTTTATGGACCGGGACAAAAAACGCGCAAGAAAAGAACTTGGCCAATATCCAGCCATCTTGACCTCACGCTTGGTCAATAATCCATGTATATTGCCGTGGAAGTAGACTGTTTCTCTCTAAAACCATACTGATAACCATGTAGTATGTTGTAACACGTAAGATAATTCATAAGGCGATGATGCATGCCACTGTCAAGAATTTTGGAAAAGCAAGGTAAAATTGAGATGGGCCTATTGCTAATGAACTTCGCTTTTGAATATAGGAATTACTTTACTGATTTTGAGTCTATCAGGCACAATATTAACAGGAGAAAAGGAGATGTTACAGATTTGAGAAAGTGGAGATGCCAATAAGTCAACACATGCTTGTTGGTTTCTCCCTTTACTCAAATCTGATTCTGACTACACTAACCCGAGACATTGAAAGTGAAAGTTTATTGAGGATGCGCCCGTCAGTGATCAGATGTACAATGTATCCTGATACAGACCTTTAGAAGTTACATCTGTTGTTTCTAGGAAACAACATGCATGAACATGCATGAATTTTACAACAAACCTGAAGCACATCCACCCTTTAGTCTATCTGACCATAATTCTATACTTGTGTCACCTAAAATTAGAGATCCAGGTACCAACAAGGGAAAAATTATTATTAAACGAGACACAAGGAAGAGTTCTAAAGTAGCCATGGGGAGGTTCCTTGGCTTTATTGACTGGCATGCCCTTTTCAGTGCCTTATACACCTGTGAAGACATGTGGAACTTATTCTGCAAGACCATTCACACAGGCTTACACATTCTTATGCCGTTCAAAAGGACAAAAATTTGCAGTGCCGACGCCCCATGGATGACACAAAAGCTAAAGTCGTTGATACTTAAAAGACAAAAGGCCTTTAACAGTAGAGGTAGTGAGTCATCGTCCTTTAAGCACTACCGGAACCTTGTCAGTAGGGTAAGAAAAGAATGCAGAGCAGAATATTATCAATCAAAAATTCAGAACCTCAAGGAAGAACAACCTAAGCAATGGTGGGCGGAGGTTAAACGTCTTAGTGGGATGAAAGTCCAAACCAACGACCTAGTCAACCATATCGATATCGAAGACTTTTCCGAACTATCATCCAAAGACCAAGCAAACCTAATAAATACTGCCTTTTTGGAACCTCTTAACCAATACAAACTAGCAAGTCCACTATCTTACCGCAATCTGGAAGAGTTGTCTGAAATACCCACTGTGAGCGTGGAGCGTGTCCAAAAGGCACTGAATGGCCTAAATAAGCACAAAGCTTGTGGTCCCGATCAGATACCAAACTGGTTATTGAAGGATTTTTCTGATATTCTTGCTCAGCCAATTGCCTCCATCATCAACGCATCTTACAAAGAACAGCAACTCCCGAAGATGTGGAAGACAGCCAATGTGACACCACTTCCAAAAACCAGGCTAGTGCAAGACCTCATTAAACAACTTAGACCAATATCACTCACACCCTGCCTGTCAAAGTTGGCCGAAGAATTTATAGTAACAGACTATATTAAACCGGCGATCATCGAAGTGATTGACCCCAACCAGTATGGAGTGATCCCAAGCTCATCAACAACTATGGCCCTGATCAGTATGTTGCATAATTGGATCTTAGGTACGGATGGAAACGGCGCAACTGTAAGATCTATATTGTTTGACTACCGAAAGGCATTTGATTATATAGACCACTCAATACTTGTTCAGAAACTTTGTAGTCTGGCCCTTCCAACCAGTGTAATCAATTGGGTCATAAATTTCCTGAGTGATAGACTGCAACGCGTCAAGTTAGCAAATGACTGCTATTCAGACTGGGGATCCGTTCCATCAGGTGTACCTCAGGGCACCAAATTAGGTCCCTGGCTCTTTGCATTAATGATAAACGATTTGAAGCATGGTGCTCCGTCCTACTGGAAATTCGTAGATGATACGACTGCTTCTGAAATCGTACTTAAGGGTGGTGTAAGTGAAGCACAAGGTATAGTTAATGAAGTTACTACTTGGTCCCATAAGAACAGAGTCCAGTTACATCCTGATAAGTGTAAGGAGCTAAGAATAACCTTTTCCAAGCAGCCACCAACTTTTGATCCACTTATCATAAATGGAAATGAGATTGAAGTAGTAAAATCAGCGAAATTACTTGGCGTTACCATAAGTAACGATTTGACATGGAACGAACATGTTGATAATGTAATCAAGAAAGTTAACAAACGAATCTACTTCCTAATTCAGTTAAAGAGAGCTAAGGTGCCTCCAAAAGATCTTTCTCTTTTTTATGTGACTTGCATTAGATCAGTAATGGACTATGGGGTTGTGAGTTATTTTAGTTCTTTACCTAAGTACCTTAAGTACGAATTTACACGAGTTGAAAAGAGAGCCATTTCAATTATATTGCCCGGATATGATTATATAGCAGGATTGGATAAGTTAGGACTGTCAACTGTAGAACTACACCACCAACAATTGTGTGAACGATTTTTCCAATCAATAGAGACAAACAAGAGCCATAAATTAAGGCAATTACTACCTATGGAAAATATCAATAAATATCATCTTAGGAATAAGCATAAATATAAAGCTCCGGTCGCTCGCACCAACCGGGCAAAGAATTCGTTCATCCTGTCCATGTGTGGATGATATAGTATCCATCAACATGGCCAGTGAGGACGTCTTCTTTGTCTCGGTTGGTGTTAGTGAACATTTGGGGTACCTTATGTTTTCTTTTTAATTGTTTTTTTAATTGTATTTATTGTAATAATAGATAGTTTTATATATATATTTTAAAGAGAAATTATGTAATTCAGCCTATCGGCTGCAAATAATTTTTTAATAAACTACTACTACTACTAAACTACTACTACTAGGAAATAGAAACAGTGCTACGCCAGATACGAAAAACCACTAAAAAACCACCCTTTAGAGGTGGCCAAAAAATATGTGGAAACGTATTCCCCATCTAATGCAGCAGCACGAGACCCCGAGGAAAGGGTACGACTGATCAATATACAAAAAATACATTACAAGATAAACTCTCTCATACAAAAATTACAAAAGAAAAAGAAAATCGAGCGAACGCGACGACTGACGGACCTAGAATGACCTAAATCTCCCGCGCAAAGCCTACATATTTCTAGCACATCCCATAGCAACCCGCGAACCTCTCAATCGTGCCGTCAGAATGATAATTTCCGACTAATTTATTCAAACGTCAGAAATTACTCTTTCAGCAACTCTTTGTTCAAAAACTGCTTTACCCGTTCCTTGCATCTGTGTTTCTTGAAGTAATAATATTGTTATTTTTTTGTCCTTTGCATAAAATCTATTCTTTGCCTCTGTTATTGCAAACTAAGACTGAGGACTTCTAATTCTTTGCGCCATGGCGCTAGCAGTATACTTGCTAAGGAAAGATTGGTTGTTTTCACATTACCTGTTAATTTTCAAGATGATAACTGTTCCAGCAATGTGATCTTTTCATTAAGGTACAAGCTTCTCCCAAACCGGCAAGGAGGCGTCAGCGGATTTGGTGTTCCTCCTGCAAGTCGCAGACCACGTGACCAGGATAATCAGGGTGGTGGATGGGGAGGCTGGGGCAGAGGTCATCGCCTTGGCAACGAATGATCATTCAAAAGTACATGCTTATGTAAGCCAGTACCAGGTTCACAGTGAGTCGGGATGAGCGAAAAGGGACTGAGAAAGAAGGACACCTCCTCCACATTCTGAGAGCGCAGAACAGTCAGGCTTTGCTTTTGTAGATTGTCGACGCTCACAGAATACTCATGAAGTCTATCTGGTCGACGTTTTTTGAAAAAATTATCAAATTTCGCTTTTTCACTTGTAATGAAATCGGTTTTTCGCAAGAGAAGTAAGAGTTAGGATTGTAACTTAAATTGATAGAAACTAACCCATGACATGTATAAAGAATGCAAACTGTATCGCTATTATCTGTAAGATAAGTTTATTAAAGTTGTCCAATCGATCTGTCTGGAGCTTTCCTTTTGTTGGCTTGTACTACGAAGTTGTGCTATTAAGTTGTAGATATATATAGAGATAGATGGTCTAATGAATAACTTTTCAGCCTCTCGGCTGAATTATGTAATTTTACAACACCATAATAAAGCTATGATAATAATATACGATATAAATAGCAACAAATACTGTAAAACGTGGTGACGTAAATGAAAATATTAAAACTTACGAAAAATTTAAGAATTTTAAAATCTTTCAGTAATTAGTGTGTAATTATACAATTATACCGTCGCAGCCATGGCGCGTAAATGAAGGAGTTCCTTGCTCGATTAGTTTTCAAATTGGGTAGTTGAAAATTGCTGTGTTTTCTTAAATTGTAAATATTTGGGCAGCGAGTTGGATGCAACAAGTTTCTGATCTTATGGTTCGGGTGAATCGGTTCTGAAAGGATATTACTAAGAC
>OX421447.1:60346343-60366343 GCA_949126865.1 Montipora capitata | reverse complement strand
TGGCTAATTTGTACTTACGGGAGAAAGAAAAATGGATCTCATTTCTCTCTCCCTCTATCTCTTGTTCTTTCTCTTTCTTTGCCCAAATCGCTCACACCATTGCATCTTTTCTTTCCAACTTTCCTCTTTTCTATTCCTTTGTCCTGTCCTTCTATTCCAGATCCTGCTCGGCTTTTTCTGCCATTTTACATATGTTACTCGAAGCGGTGCATAGAGTGGTGCAAAGAATGCAATTATTTACTTTCATTGTCCGTGAAATGTTCAAAACCTTTGTAGAACGTGGCTCAAGAAAAAAAAACTGCAATGAATAACAGTAAGCTTTCCTTGAAAAAATAGTAGCCCAAGCGCCCAATAGGATTACCTACAAGACGAGGGCTAACATCATCTTTCAGTTAAACATCGCCTAGACTTCGTCGACTCAGAAAAATGAACCCACAGAAGGGCATTGAAGAGACATGGTGGGGAGTGAAACTTATAACTATGCCTCATACAGGACCATCCATGGATGTCTACCAAATAGGCCATTTTCAAAATATCAAATATTCAGCTTGATAGTGAGGCAGTGAGGACAAAAACAATTTAAAGAGAGACGTTAGGATGAATGTGAAAATTATTTACATATCATCCACTTTCCTTTGTTTTTGTTCTCACTTCCTCACTAACAAGCTGAATTTTAATGTATTGAAAAAGGCCTATTGATACACTTGGAAACATCATTGAGCATATTGCCGATCTCTAGAAAGTGGGATAAACTGCAAAAGCCTACTCTAAATGCACCGTTCTTGATCCTGAAATGGCTGTGCCTTATACAGGAAAGTAAGAGAAAAAAAAAAAACAATTTCCAGTGCTTTGGCGAATTCGTAAACAGAAAGAAAGAATGACTTCGTGAAAAAAAGAGATCAGGTAGCCATTAAAGTTTTGTTAACAGTACTTCTATTTGGCCTGTTTGTTATGTATGAGAATCTGAACCGTATTACACTGAGATTGAGATTAGAAACAGGCCTTCTGATAGGGTGCGATTAAAAAATGCAAATTATGCGATTTTTTCAGAGCAGATTGTGCGATTAGAAAGGCCAATTATGCGATAAATAATCATTGTAAATTATGCGATTTGTTTCTCAGCAATTTTAAGCTTGTTTTATAAGGTTTCAGGTTAAGAAAAACACTTTTTTGCTGCCCTAAAGACATTTTGAACACAAAGGAACAGTAATTATGTATCTCGATCGACATTAGTTGGGATAAAGTAATTAAGATCTTCTGAACTACCGGTGCACGGCGTTAAAAGTTGAAAGGACACAGCTAACATGCCAAATGAATGATCAAGGTGCTTGTCAACCACGAAGTTCCAAAGATGGTCAATCACAATAGGGCCATATCCCCATTTATTCGAGAGAAAATAAGCCGCGGGTTTCTCTGGCCGCGGCTTACATAAGACTCGAATGTTCACTCCCTATAAATGGTGCAAAATCTACGTTCACGTCTTTTTCAAGCCGTGGCTTATATTGACCTGGGAATATATATTCGTATAAATAGTTCCTTTTGCGTATTTTGTACACTGCGGCCAGAGTAAGCCGCGGCTTATTTTCTCTCGTATAAACGGCCCTAATATTGCATGATGAGAAAAACATCAGTCCATCGTCCACGTGGACCGTATCTGTGAGGTACTTTCTTGCTCGATCGTGAGCTGTCAGATTGGGCGGAAGGTGGGAACTTCCTTCTTCGTCGAAGAAAAAGCGGGCATTTTCACAACAAACTTCATCAATTTTCAACGAAAGAAACTACATTTTGCCGAAAAACTTACAACTTCGCTCATTTTTCACAAGTCTCTTCTCTAAGAGAAGGCAACTGTGTCATCATTTCAGTGGTGTGTATATAAGTGCGTGTTTGTGTTGCACCAATAGAAGGAGACTCATACCAGGTCCCCGACATGCAAAATAGAGCCTTGAACGTCTAATGTTTACGAAATCGAAGGTGGCAAAGGATTTTTAGCCTTTTTCCAAGATAAATCATCTTTAAAATGGCGTATTTATGCAGGAATTTCTAAGAAACATGTTGATTTATGTTTCGTTTTATGAATTTTGTGCGTCCTTTTGGGAATTATGCGATTTTTCGTGAATTGTGCGATCGGATGCGATTTGAGGTCGATTGTGCGAAATCGCACCATCGCGTAATATCAGAAGGCCTGTAGAAGAAAGAAGAAAGCGCCACTGTCCCAAAGGACGTCTACATGTACTGATATCGCTATTGTTTTCTTGAAACAAAGGAGCGTATGCATAATGAAGTAGAGATCTATGCAGAAATCTTGCCTTAATCAACTGATTGAGGCAATAGGTTGAATTAAAGACCTAGCAGACTAGTAGACATGAATAGTAACTTGAGAAGCTATTATTATTTTTTGAAATAATGACTATAGCTACAAATTAAATTGAATCAGATATTCTTGTGGTTAATTTTTTTACCTCAATGTTCATCAAAGCAAAAATTATTGTTCTCTTTTTTCAGCCAAGAAATCTAATCTTGTTATCTTACAAAATCAGTCTTTTGGCTTAGGACTGATGTCAAGAGATATGTCTTTTTTATTCTGTTTTTTTTTTTATTTTCAGTACCACATAAATCAAGCGACGAAGTGCAATGCCTTATCCAGGAATCCCTGTGTGACCATTATCAAAATGTTCTTGGATGGATTCAGCCACTTTCTTGGAATGATGCCTTTCAGATCCACATAGAACACATTTACACAAACTTGCAAATATTTTTTCATTTGCCTCAAGGAATGAAATCTGTTCAAAAGCCTCTTGTTACTTATCAAGAAATGTTTAAAACTCGACCTGGTTGTGCTAAGCCTCGGCGAATTCTTGTTGAAGGTGAAGCAGGTGTTGGAAAAAGCACATTCCTGTACAAAATTGCCTATGACTGGTCTATGTGCAACAATGAGCTTCCGTACAAAATTGTGATTCTTGTTGAGCTGAAGCAAATGAAAGGAGCTTTCAAGGACACCCTTGTCCAGCAGTTATTCCCCATTGATTTCCCCATTCCAAAGGCTCAACTTCTCAACCATCTAGTCACCAACCAGGAAAATGTTCTTTTTCTTCTTGATGGTTTTGATGAGGCCAATGCTTCGTGCCTAAAACATCTTCAAGACATCTTAAGTGGAAGGATCTTTAGAAACTCTTGTGTTATCTTGACCTCTCGTCCTGGTAAAGCAACGCACATTCAGAGACTGACAGACACTCGACTTGTCATCACAGGGTTTACAATTGAAAATATCCGAAAGTATGTCTTCAAGTACTTTCAAGATGACGATGATGCTGCAGAGTCAGTGCTTTCAGAATTGGAAACCCACCCTGTTATTGAGGACATTGCAAGGGTTCCTTTAACAGCTATGCTAATTTGTGCTCTCTGGGAGGAAGCCCCTGACACAGCCTTTGCAGCTCTTACCACGCTTACAACACTGTTTACTGAACTTGTTTTGCTCATGGTGAAACGACATTTTGCCAAGAATTGTGAAGAGGAGAGTTTGGAGGATGAGGTGCCAGTTTTCAGTACTGTGGATGATATCCCTCAAGACCTCTACGATGATTTTCTTGTCCTTGGAGAAATGGCATTAAATGGACTTCTTGAAGACAACCTTCTCCTTGATGTACAGGCCCTGCAGAAGAACTGCTCCAGTAAAGTTGTGTTTGAACTTGGACTTTTGCGTGAAGGGAACAGTGCTTCTAGGCTGAAGCCAGTGCGGAAGTGCAGTTTTCTTCATAAGTCATTTCAAGAGTATTTTGCAGCTCTTTGGCTTTGCAAAAAAATCAAGTCAGCTTGCAGTGATGCAGCCAAATTGCAAGAGGTATCCATGTTAACCTTGAAATGTGTTAGAAAAGCTCCAGATAGCATGTTGCTCAATTTTTTTTCGGGTCTCGTGGGAGACAAGTTTGAGTTGGTCTTCGTACCCTTGCTTGAAAATCTCAAAGAAGGATTCATGTTATCCTCTGCCAGTGATGAAATGGATGAATTCCTTGACATGTTTGTATTGGCACTGTTTGAGTCTCATCAGGGTCACCTTGCTCGTAAACTTGGAGCTTCTCTTCTTGGTGGAATTTTGAAGCTCTCTGGTCGTGACATTAGCCCTTACGGTGTACGTGCAATGACATACTTCATGCAAAACAATCCTGACCTGAAATCCTTTGTCCTAGAACACAGTCAACTGGAGAAGCAGACAGCAGCCTTTTTTGCTAGCTCACTGTCTCAAATGCCATCATTAAGAGAACTATGCTTCAAGCAAAATATTGTAGGTGAAGGGGCTGTGAAAGCATTCAGGGACAATCTGTCAACTTCTCTTCCGTTAGAGAAATTTGTTTACAGTGGCAATACTTCAAGAAACGAAACTGGGGATGACTTTGCACATATCATGAAGCACTGCCCAAGCCTTTGTCATCTTGATTTGAGCTTCAGTGGTCTTGGAGATGTAGAGATGAAAACTGTTTTTGATGCTCTTAGGTATGTTCCACATTTAGTTTCTTTGAATCTAAGTGGTTGCAAGTTGGCTTTGACCAGCATGAAACATTTGCGTGCAAAGTTTTGCCATACAAGTCAGCTTGCTAGCCTGTCTCTTGATGCCAATCTTGATATTGGTGGGGAAGGCGTCAAAGCATTAGCTGAAGGACTTCACGACCTCCCAAAGCTGGAGAGTCTTTCCCTTCGTGGCATAAATCGGCAAATGAGCATTGTTGATGAGACCTCTGAAATTGTGTTCACAAGCCTTGGGCAAGCTTTTGTTCAGTGTCGACGACTTTCAAGGCTGGATCTGTCTGCAAATCGTTTGCACCAAGGGAAGTTTGTTGGCACCTGCATCAAGGAAGCAACCAAGCTGATGTCACTTGACTTATCTGGCAATGCTTTTCAAGACCAAGGCATAGAGAGTTTGGCCAAATTTCTTCCGCATTTGACAATGCTCTCCGAACTTTTTCTGGGTGGAAACTACCTCACGTGTAGTGGTTTGAAGACTCTTTCTGGAAGTTTAAAATTTTTGCCAAATTTAAGAAAACTTTCACTTCAATCAAATTTGATTTCTGATGCTGGCGTTTCAGCTTTGGCAAACTCCTTGCCAAACACTCCAAAACTGGTGGCCCTGTTCCTTGGATACAACAGTATTACAGAAGTCGGTGTGGGCATGCTGTTTCACTCATTCCAGTATCTTACTGAACTTCAGTGCCTCGATCTCAAGGGAAATTTGCTCAGTGATGCCATAATTTTGGAAGTGGCTACCAATCTGGTTACCTTGCCAAAACTACGACAGCTTCTTATTTGGAGTCCAGTGACAGATTGCCCCCTTGGAACAGAAGCAGAGACTGCAAAGCCTGTGGGAATTTTCAGTCCCAACAAGAGATTGTCAATAGGTACTGTAAATTTCTACAGTGTTTGAGTGTAGTTGTTCCAGTTCTGTTCTTGTATAGTTGTTCTATTTGGCCTACTAATACGTGTCTGATTGATGTAGCCATACCTGATAGTTCTAAGTTACTGTTTTAATTATGGTTCAAAATTCTAGCATTAATTTATAATCTCACATGTGATATTACAAAACTGCTACGGGAACATTCGTTATTTTATCCATAACCATGACTGTCTTTGTTTTCCAGCTCTTAAACAGCTTTATGTTTTAAGTTTTATGTACATGTAATCTGTATATGCATCAGGAAGATAAGTAGAATGTATGTATTACGTACATGGAGTTAATGCATATGGTCCTTGATTGCAATTTGTTACTTTATTTCACACAGGTTTATCTCCAAAGGCAATTGCAGCATGCACCAATGGCATCACTGAAGAAAAGCACCACAACAAATGCTATGTTCCATTGAAAGAAGTCACATTCAGAGCCTTGATGTCAGCTGCACACACACATGGTTCTCTAGAAGGCATTTAGTGAGTGGCATTTAATTTTACCTGTTCATTTTGACATTGCTTTTTTATTACAGTGTGACGTTTCCATAGGGACCCTCTATGTAAGTCACAGTGCTGTAGGAGTCAGGAAGGCTACATGTAAGTGGTTGTGAACTGTGCCTCCCTGCTCTGTGATGCGGGTGCAACTACAGTGGCCTTGTCCATAAGGTGGTTTATGTGGTGCGTTTCAGTCTATCTCAATTTCAGTACTCTGGTTTCCTCCCTCATCAAAATTGACTCAATTACATCTAGCTGTGGGCAGATACCCTTGGTAGGGATAAATTCTCTGATATCCATTCCTTTTATTGAATTGAATGAATCAAGTTTCTAGTATTATTATTACTGCTATTTAATCACTTCTTTTGCACTTGGATTTTTAAAGTGTGTTTTTTGAAAGATAAAGTTCTTTGGATTTAGGCTCTCAAGGTCTAGTTTTGTCTTTATGGTTAATTTTTGGGCACAAATTGTCTTCTCAGATCTTTGATTTTCATCATTCTCTCTCATTCCCCATAATACACTTTGTTTGCCCCCCAAAGTTTGCATAGACCATTGTTTTCTTAATGTTCTTTGGGAATATGCAGTGTCCCAAGAGCATTTGAAAACAATGGTTTGTGCAAAATTTGGGGAGAAAACAAAGGGTATTATGGGGAATGCGAAAATAGAGAATTGGTCATATCTTAGACCTTATTCTAAAGTTGCTGCCATTTTAATGTTCTTTTGTCTTTATTCAAATAATCCCCTCACCGCTGATGCCTAGTTCTTAAGCCTAAAGTTCAAAAGAAGTCTTATCCCTCAAACAAAACAACAAGAACGGATTTGATCAACGTCAAAACTATACATACTAACCCTACAACAACAATAACAACAACAACAACAGCAACAAACAACAAAATGTTTATTGTACCCCAGAGATTTAAATAAACTAAATTACAAAAGCAATTAAATATAAATATGATAACTGAAGGGTACCAGCACCCTTGATTACTAAAAAGTTAAAAATGTCAGGGAGCTGGATCAAATAAATTAAATGTTAGCAGCGGAGGTACAATATGGAGGGTACATATACACTATGTACTATCGTACAGACATATATAACACTAATATGCGCACAAACGTAACGTCTACAATGTGTAAAATTACCTTGAAAAGTTAAACCCAGCTTCAAAGAATGTAATGTAATATTTTAAGTTAAACCTATTTACGAAGAGTATCATCAAAATAATGTTCCTTAAGACTTACTTTAAATTTTGAAAAAGAGGCAAGTTTAATCTGTTCTTTAATTGAATTTCAGATCATAGGCGCTCAAAATCGTATATTAAATTTACCATAGTTCGAATTAGATGTATATTGATCCCCATCCAGTGATGTCGTCTGTGTCGATGTACCAACCATTAAAATAGTCATATAATAAATTATTTGCTCTGCGTTAATTGATTTTGTTGTCGTTTTAGCCTCAGTCAGACAGGTATTCCAAAGGGAACTGATGTACAAGCTTATCCTCGCCTTCGTTTGGTTGGGCAGTACAAGAATGAGTAGCTTTTTTCAGATGGTGAATTTCAGATCAATCCTTAATTTGTTTAGTTCATGCCTCGCAAATTTGTGCGACTACAGACAAACATCCAAACATACCATCAATATCTACCCAACTCTTCAACCCCAGCAGTGATGAAAATGAAAGTTTTCTTCACGGTTTTCTTGATTAATTTCGAGTGAGCGACGGTATCAGAATAAAGAAATCAGTCGCCGCTGACGATGCATCCCATGGTTTGGACAAATTTACCAAACTAGTGACGTGAAGCCATGCTTTAAAACAAGGAAAATTGGTGTGAGGGCCAATGTCTTGGAGTGGATAAAATTCGTGATCGAGCGCTGTAACAAGTAGTGTAAAAAGCGTGCTTTTGAAAACTTTCTTTTTTGTCCAGTGTCTACCAATAGTGTCATGTGAATCCTATTTTTTTTTAAATTTACCCTGGTCAAACTTTTGCACAGTTGTTTTGCAGTCAGTCGCGTCCACCCTGCAGGCGGAGCTCTTTTTTTTTCAGCATTAATATATGGATTTGAAGGAAATTTCTTGGTCTTAATTTTCATTCTTTCCAGAACACCTCGTCGGTGGCACGCCATCTTCCAGTTCTTATTGAATAGTTTTCATACGCCTCCCAAAGCAATAGGGTAGCAAGGTAGTTAAGAATAGATTTACTCGACTTATAGAGAGATTTCTTATCACTTTTACGGGACCCATCAGGATGAAAGTTTTGGTTAGTCGAACGTCGAGGGAGCGAGAAAATGTGAATTTTCAAGGTCGTGTGACCAGTCGGATCCTGCTGTTATCCGGTTGCCGCCAACGCTGATCTAATTCTCTCTCTAATAATTGGCTCAAACCACAAAGTAGCCCAAATTTGTAACCGAACGTTACCTCGTAAGACGATATTAATTCCTGCACGCGGCAGGACACTCCTGACGCGCCCGAGGCGAAGGCGCGCCGCGCACTTCAGGCGCGGGCGCTAAATAAACCATGTTTAAACATAGGCTTTGCCATTTTAGCTCATTTTAATGTTTAGCTGTTAGGTATATAGTTATACGAGAAATTGAACTTGACAAGGGCGGAGCTGTGAATGCTGTTCCAGGTTAAGTATTGATACTGGGATTCAACCTTTAGGATCCGCCATGTTTCAAGACGCATTTTTAATGTCCCGTGAAGATTATTGCACAGCATCTGAGTTGAAATGTAAACTAGATATATGGAATTTTTCTGCGTGGTTTTTGAATGGAAATAAATGGTATGGAATAAATTTGAAAATATATACTTTTTAGAGACTCTGAGTGGTACTTTTTGACTGATATACGGCCAAAAAAAAAAATGTAAATGCCACTTGGTTACCAAGCTTGATTACAGGCCACCCACCTTATTAATCGGGTGACGTAGCAGCTTTCGGAACGTATAATGTGATTGGCTCACTACCCTAACCCAAAAACAAAAGACAACAATTGAAACAATGCCTTAGACTTAAAAACAATAGAAGCTGCAAACAATACAATACAATACAATACAATACCAAACAATAGCATGTTACGAGAGCTGCTACACTACTGTATTAATCTCGTGTTTGACTATCTACAAAACGTGACTGTACAAAGTGAGTGCCGCGTTTCCATGAAACTCTTACACTGAAGTTATCGAAGTGTTAAGCTTGAGTTGAGCCGAGTACAATAGCCTGCCATTTGGTGATTTTAAATGACATGAGAAAGTTGGCAATGCTTTTTGCTTTCCCTGGTCAACTCGTTTGTGTCTACACGACCAGCTCCAAAGCTGACTCGCCGTTTATCCGAGACAAAATATTGCGTTTGCAACGCAACCTCGAAATCGAAACACTCGGCCAACTAAGAAACAAGTTAGTCAAACACCTCAAGACATAATTTCGTTCGAACGTAAGCAATATTGGGGCTTACTACCTTCAGAATCTGGAAAAGTGAAGCCTTGACTCTTGTGGAAAGTGAGAGCATATCAGTGCAAGTCTTGGTGTGTGGAATGACCTGGAAAAGGATGATGGAAGACTTCGAAACAGGAGACCCATCAGACTATTCCATCGCCCATCTTTGCAATGTTCCATCGCCCATCTTTTAGCGTTATAGATTTCTTATTCTTTGATTGCACCTCACATCACAGAGGCCATGTCGGTGGAAAAAACAATAGAAAAAAAATCCTTTGTGAATTTGACTCTACTGATTATTATGCAAAACTTAAGATACATTTTTCTATTGTTTTGGCACCAACATGGCCGTCTTATCACGTGAGTGCAATTAAAGAATACCTTGTTTTATTTTGCGTTGTGGTAAATAGCAAATTCCTTTTTGTGTACAGTGGCCATGGCCTCTAAGAAGGTTTACTGAGGTGAATTAAGAGAGGGTCTTCGTTTTCCTCCCATCCATTGCGGTATTGCGGAAACGAAGGCAAAAAACAAAGCTTTTTGATAATTTACCCGAATTGACTCACCGGGCATTGTAAACAAAAGGGAAATCAACAGAAATAATGTGTTTTGCCATTGACTATTAGCGTAGCTCCGCGAGCCAAAGACGGGGGCGTGGAGCACCATAGGTAAGAAAATACGGTAAGCTATTTGTGCGAGACATTAGGGCCGTTTATACGAGAGAAAATAAGCCGCGGCTTACTCTGGCCGCGACGTACATAATACGCGAAAGGTACAATTTATACGAGTATAAACTCCCAGGCCAGGGTAAGCCGCGGCTTGAGAAAGCCGTGAACGTAGATTTTGTACCATTTATACGGGGTGTTCGCGCCCAATTGTGGTCTTGGTCACCATACGACCGTTTGTACGTTCACCCATTCATGTACGCCAATGTGACCAGAATCACGTGACCATATCGCGGGCTCAAATTTAGAGCTCATCGAGATCAGCTTTTTTTTTAAGTTGACCACTGACTAGGTACTGTTATTCGATTGGATCCCAGGCTCAAGCTCAAGCCTGGTTAACTTAGTGTAACATGAGGAGCTTAAGCCGACTCAGGAATTCTCGGCTGGACGTCTCCTGACGGTGTAGATATCCATCAACAAAGGCTAAAAACATAACACAAAAGGTGTTTCGTATTCAGAAAAGTGTTAAAGCATTCAGGATCGATCAGATTGTACTGTGAACTTACGTTAAGCAGAAAAAAGTAGTTTAAAATTTTTTATTGAATGACCATATTTAGGGGCGAGATGAATTTTGTGGGGAACACAAATCTATTTCAGTTCGTTTGCGCGTATCGACAGTGGCGGTTAGGGCTGGGACACGGAACCATTTTTCGTTCTATAGGATTTATGGATTAACTCTCTCACCCGGGGAAAAATGGTACAGGTCGCCGTCGTCTCTCGCAGACCAGCACTACTTCGACGCTCCTCGCCGCTGGTGAGCGAGAAGACCTCTGGCATCCAGGTTAAAATGTTAGCCAATTTGTCGAAAGAACGTTTTTTCAGCTCTTTCGAAGAGAGATTTCTCGCCTTCAAGTCGGTAATTTTTTGCGGGAAAATGGTGATCACGTTCCGAAATTCGGCGGGTCTAATCTGCAGATCGCAGGTCGCAGGTCATAGGTTGCAGTCATTGTTTCACCCGTACAGAAAGTAACCTAAACATTCTTAAAAGCTAACCTTAGGCCTAAAACCTTTTGTGTAGGCCTAATTAGGCCTAAGGTTAGCTTTTAAGAATGTTTAGGATACTTTCTGTATTGGTGAAACAATGACCTGCAACCTGTGACGTGCGACCTGCGACCTGCAGATTAGACCCGCCGTCCGAAATTCTGGTAAAAACGTGGACGAAGCTTACGGAATAACTTTGGTTGGCCTCTGTGGGGGGATTAATTGAACAGTCGTCGTCTGAATGTCATGGATTTCTGTATTCAGATGTTTTCAAACGAGTTATGGAGGCAGTAAACAATGTTGACGTCGGGGAATTCGGTACTGGAAGCCTTCCCGGTATACAGGCTCACGCTCAAACGTTGAGGTAAAATAATTGCTGTTAGGTTCAATTTCATGATATCAGGATATCATGATAGCGGGAAATTGATAAGTCTGTGATTAATATTGAATGTGCCTCCCTGTTACATGCTGGGAAATCAATTAGCCCGGAATGAAATTTTACACAGCTCGATTGGGCATTCTAAATTTCCCAGTTCCTCAGTTATCGAGTTCCATAAGTATAAAACTTAAAAATGGTTTGCTTTAAAATCAGAAAAGAACCAATTCACCATTGCTGTTGAGAAAAGTGTATGCCAGGCAAAACAAGTTGCATCTCGGTAGCCTGAAAGTTAACTGACAAAATAATTTGCCTGTGTTTAAATTTACAAATACACCAATACATCACTAACGTTTCATGTTTAACCGGAGAATTAGGGAAGCAGATGTTCGAAGGTGTAATAGCTGTTGAGTTTTATTCCTCAGTTATCGAGTTCCATAAGTATAAAACTTAAAAATGGTTTGCTTTAAAATAAGAAAAGAACCAATTCACCGTTGCTGTCGAGAAAAGTGTATGCCAGGCAAAACAAGTTATATCTCGGTAGCCTGAAAGTTAAGAAATAATTTGCCTGTGTTTAAATTAACAAATACACCAATACATCACTAACGTTTCATGTTTAACCGGAGAATTAGGGAAGCAGATGTTTGAAGGTGTAATAGCTGTTGAGTTTTATTCCTCAGTTATCGAGTTCCGTAAGTGTAAAACTTAAAAATGGATTGCTTTAAAATCAGAAAAAAACCAATTCACCGTTGCTGTTGAGAAAAGTGTATGCCAGGCAAAACAAGTTGCATCTCGGTAGCCTGAAAGTTAACTGACAAAATAATTTGCCTGTGTTTAAATTAACAAATATACCAATACATCACTAACGTTTCATGTTTAACCGGAGAATTAGGGAAGCAGATGTTCGAAGGTGTAATAGCTGTTGAGTTTTATTCCTCAGTTATCGAGTTCCATAAGTATAAAACTTAAAAATGGATTGCTTTAAAATCAGAAAAGAACCAATTCACCGTTGCTGTTGAGATAAGTATATGCCGGGCAAAACAAGTTGCATCTCGGTAGCCTGAAAGTTAAGATATAATTTGCCTGTGTTTAAATTAATTTGAAATAAAGAGAATAAAGAAATAATTTTCCATTTTTTAATTGCATGATGCTGGCCGTTGTAAACCGAGGATACCTAAACTTCGAGCCAGGATTCGAGCTAGGATCCGAGCCAGGATTCCAGCCAGGATTCGAGCTAAGGTGAGCTTTCTCCGCTTTTTTTTTCTCGAATCCCTCGGTTAGGTTAGGTCTCGAATCGGTTAGGTTAGGTCTATTTGCGTTGGTTCTAGTCTAGTTAGGTCCAGTTAGGGTTAGGGTAGGTCTCGGTTAGGTTAGGTTAGGTTAGGTTAGGTCTCGGTTAGGTCTCGAATCCGGGCTCGGATCCTAGCTCGGATCCTGGCTCGAATCCTGGCTCGGATCCTGGCTTTATTCTTAGTTTATCTCTTGTAAACCGTGTTTTAGAAAATATTTCAGATTGATTTATTGTGCCTCTAGACTATTTTGACCCGTCACTCAAAATTAATTTAAAGTAATTTGAGATATTTGTCGTCGTTAAAAACTTTATGACGAAGTCGGCCCAACAAATGTGTCGAGATTAACACCTCTCTCTCCCCTTGTCTCTTGCTCTGCCTTTTTAGTGTGAGTCTTGTTACAACTCTCACTGAGATTTTGGTAATTTTTTTTTACCTTAACAGCGGGGACCCACATTCCTGACCCAAGTTACGCTCCTCATGAATAAATAACCCGGGAGCTCCGCGTTTGGGCTTGGCTAAATCTATTCTCGGTTTTTCTCGGTTTTCCAATGACGTCACGGCCGCCATGTTGGAGAACCTAAACAAAGAGACGGCGGACATGTTGGAGCCCCGACCAAATCCTCCGGGAATTTTAACTCTATTGTTATGCAAACGTTTTCTTTTGTTTTCGTTGAAAAACATGGCTGTTGATCACGTGAGTGAAAACCAACAATATATTATTTTGTTTTTCTAGGGGTCTTCAAGTTTCGTCTTCGTTTTCACGTACTGCCTTGGGTGTGTGGAAAACGAGGACCCTTCAGAAATTTACCAGAAATGACTCACAAGCCATTCTAAACAACAAGAAAACAACGCAAATTGCGTGCTTTTTCATTTGCTGTTTGATAAATTATTTTTTCTTGGTGGTCTTCGTTTACCAGGTCTTCGACTTTTGTTTTTCCACACACCCTCGTAGAGAGTGATGTTGGTACAATGACGAGACAAATAGGCCAGTTTCGTATTCTCACAGCTGGACTGAATCTAGCATGAAATGGAGGCTAATGTGGGCAGATTAATTTGCATTTGAAAAGATTTGCCCAGATTAGCCTCCATTTCATGCTAGATCCAGTCCAGCCGTGAAAATTCGAAAATGGTCAATTGGTACACATGATGATAGTGTTTCACTTTATAGAAGGACCTCTGTAGTCATAAATAGAACAATAACGGCTTTAAGTGAATGGCTGGTGGGCGATGATTATACTCCTATACCTTACTCTGAAAGAGAGGTAATGCATGCCAAGGGATAAAAATGTAAAAACAAGGAATGTTGGAGTACCAAACCAGTAAGCACTTGTGCCTACAAATTTTGCAACATATCTTGACACTTAAGACATCAAAGCTTGCTGAATTATTGGAGGAAGCCATTTCACGCAATTTATCGGTAGATACTGATTGAAATGCATGACATCAAAAGGTCGAAGCTGTGGTGGATAGCTCAAAAGAGCTTGACATGGTTTGGCTTCACAGCTAGTGGGGTAGCGTGTCTGACTCGAGCTGACGTCGCGTAGATGGAACAGTGAAATGATGTCATCAAGTTGGCGCGAAAACTCGAAAGCGAATGAAAACTTCGGTCTCATAAAATCGAGTGTAAGGTCCGCTTCATTCAATTCCATCGCTTTATTCCGGTAAGTGGTTGTAGTTATAGGCCCTGACACCTCATTCTATATGTACACTGAGAAACAGTTTTATCTCTGTCTCCATGAAAGTGATCCTCGAGTTACGAAACAGTTGCGAAAGAAGCCGCAAAAAATACTGAACTTTTCATAACTGGAATGACCACGGCTTTCTCTAAGACTCATATTCTGCGGCTTGGAAATCATAGCTTCATCTCTATTAGATTCCGCAAGTAGGCGACAAGGTGCTCCAATTTATTCCCACCCTTTTGGGAATAAATCGGGACCAAATAATGTACTACAAAGGGATATTAAAATAATTGTTGAAGCTTTCTGACAACAGGAGATATTTGACTTTAAAACCATCAAGTATTTGAATTTTTCAAAATGTCTCATAATACACTCAGTCAGTTGCCTTAATTGATTGACAAGCCGTCAATCAAACTCACTCATCAAACTGACTGGCACTTGTTCCTTACATTCACTAAGGATGTTTTATTACGTTTGTACACCCTCAAAGCAATAGGTTAAATACACTTGTACTGACAGCTTCATATATTTTGCCTAATTTAAAGCAATTTCCGTGGTAAAAGTCTAATAAATCCAGGTGGTGGCATATCTCCCCCCTGAAAGCACACATGTCCAATATACATGAACTAAGTCGGGTCGTCAATTGCTGTTGACGGCCCGACTCGCCGGATGTCGGGTCGTGAAGTTTAAAAAGGAAGTAAGATTTACCGCCGGAAGTCGAACTGCCTGAGGCAGCTTCAAATATCTCGACGGATCGTGACGGATCCGATCAGGTCGTGACGACCCGTCATTTGAAAAGTCGACCCGACTTTTGCATACGTGCCAACTCTCCCGGATTATCCGGGAGTCTCCCGGATACGGAACGAATCTCCCGGTCTCCCGTACGGGTCATTAAATCTCCCGGATAAAAACGACTCTGAACCTTTTACAGACGTTTCTCCATTCTAGACTCAAATTGCATCCCCAAGTTTAAAAAAAAATCGATTTTTTCAAACTCGTTTCATTGTTTCTTAATGCACTTCTTCATCTCTGAGTTTCAAACACACGTTAATAGAACTTCCTTTAGCTATCATAGCCATATAACCGATTGTTTGATTGGATCTCCGATTAACCAATAAAAATTTTTGACATAAGTACCCTGTTTTCCCGCAAATTCACAATGGCGGGAGAATATTCTTGTATTCTGAAGGAGCTGCTGGGGGATGGGTGGGTGCATTTGAGGGTGGGAGAGGAGGGGAGGGGGAGTGAGTAGGTTGATCGAGGGGGGAGGGGTGGGGAGACCGGCTAGAAAAAATCTCCAGATTTTAGATCTCCATAGGTTGGCATCTCTGCTTTTGGAAGTGTCAGGTGGTGAGAGAAAGAAAAACTTCGATGAACAAAGGAGGCTGTGCTGCTCAAAAATGTTGCATGCTTCGTTGTCAAAGAGTAGCGACTAAAATATCGATATACGCGTAGAAAATTGTAAACATCGACCAGAATAGCATTCACAAATGTTGCGAATGTGTCCTTGATACCCTGACAACATGCTGTTCAGAAACAGCAATAATGACTGACTGTAATAGCGCTCCGAAATGTTGAATGCTTCGTTCTTAAAGCGTCGCGAAATCGCCGTACACGTCCTCAAAACATATAGTGACTAAAATATCGATATACGCATAGAAAATTATAAACATCGTCCACAACAGAGGGTCTCAATGGGGTGGTGGCATTTACGGTTATCGGCTAAAATTTTGGCTTTTTTACGGCTATCGGCTAATTTTTTTCAGTTACGGTTAACAAAAAAGTTAAAAATTAACTGCTTTTGTTTCAAAAAGTTAAATATTAATTAAGCTGTATTTTTTGTATCTTTAAACCAAAATAAAGGTCTTAAGATCATCTCGGCAAACATTTGATAGATCGTACTTTTTACAAAGTATTCCACTTCTAATATTATTTTACACATAGAAATGTCAATAGTCAATTTAAAAATAATCTTTGTGGAAAAGCAAAGCACAGACACGAACGCCCAACTCACAGGCCGGGGCGCGACATTCATTACAACAGGGCTTTGCGTTACGGGCTGCCATCTTGCATGAGTGTCAACTACTTATGGGACGGGGGTGGTTTGGCAGGAAGCGCTCGCCCCCCTCGCCCTATAGCTATAATCCCCGACGCCCGCTCCCTCGGTACATTTAAAGATCAAGATGGCCTCCATTAACGGTAAGACGCGCTATATTTCGACGATCTCACGAAAAAATAGGAGACTGTGAACAGTCTACAGAAATGGCCGTTTTCACACTAGAGACGGATTATTCGTGTGAGACGGGTTATCCGTTTGATGATTCGCGACAGATAGGTAAATACGTCTTAATTTGAAAATGAAGTAGTTTTAATTTTGAATGAACAATCCGCCTGACTTTATCCTTCAATTTCGACGGACAGTTTGAAGACGGGATTATCCGTTCCAGATAGACTGTGTACAGCCGCCCCCTCCCCTCAGAAAAAAAATCTAAGAAGGGGTGTCTGTCGGGAAGGGAGCGACTGTACACAGGCTAGTCTCAGATGGATAATCCGTTTCTAGCTCTAGTGTGAAATAACAAAATTCCCGTGTCTAGTGTTTTTAATGATAGCGAAGGACTGTACGGAACCACTGTCAGCCGTAGCCTTGTCCGTAGGCCTCATTATTTCGCACGGCTAATGCGTTTCGGGTCACCTGGTCCGAGCAAGTTCTCCACCGAAATGCCTTGACCGAGATTGCGTGGGAAGACGCCGTACAGGGACTAGGCACGGCAATGTCTACCGTAGCGTCAGAGAAAAACAGGGAAATGTTGTTTATCGGCAAAGTGTTTTACAAACAGTGAGATCTCTGCGTGTTGTTTCACTAGTGTTTCGAGGGTACGACCTTCTGAAAATCGCAAATATTAATCCCCAGCAAGAAGCCACACTTTCGCTATGAAAAACAATTAGTTCCCCGAGAGAGCGGCGGAAATGGAACCAGGGACTTGGTCAACACCTAAAAGGCGCTTTACCTAACGTGCGTACGGCCACGCTAGCCGGGAAATAAAAAACGCAACCATAAGTGAGTTTAGTACCTTCCTTAAAAGTAGCAAATCTAGGGAACACTTTCTTTTACGGTTCACTTTTTTTTACCCTATTTACGGCTAACGGTTAAAATTTTTCAATTTTTACGGCTATCGACTAAATTTTTGGCCGTTTTACGGCTATCGGTTAACCCCATTGAGACCCTCACAACAGCAATCACAAATGTTGCGAATGTGTCCTTAATACCCTGACAACCTGCCGTTCAGAAACAGAAATGATGACTTACTGTAACAGCGCTCCGAAATGTTGAATGCCTCGTTCTTGAAGCGTAGCTATGGAAGTGTCAGGTGGTGAGAGAACGAAGAACTTCGATGAACAAAGGAGGCTGTGCTGCTCAAAAATGTTGTATGCTTCGTTCTCAAAGAGTAGCGACTAAAATATGGATATACGCATAGAAAACTATAAAAATCGACCAGAATAGCATTCACAAATGTTGCGAATGTGTCCTTAATATCCTTATACCATGTTGTCCAGAAACAGCAATACTGATTGACTGTAATAGCGCTCCGAAATGTTGAATGCTTCGTTCTTAAAGCGTCGCGAAATCGCCGGACACTTCCTCAAAACATATAGTGACTAAAATATCGATATACGCATAGAAAATTATAAACATCGTCCACAACAGCAATCACAAATGTTGCGAATGTGTCCTTAATAACCTGACAACATGCTGTTCAGAAACAGAAATAATGACTGACTGTAATAGCGCTCCGAAATGTTGAATGCCTCGTTCTTAAAGCGAAGCCATGGAAGTGTCAGGTGGTGAGAGAACGAAAAACTTCGATGAACAAAGGAGGCTGTGCTGCTCAAAAATGTCGTATGCTTCGTTCTCAAAGAGCAGCGACTAAAATATGGTATAGGCATAGAAAACTATAAAAATCGTCCAGAATAGCATTCACAAATGTTGCGAATGTGTCCTTAATATCCTTATACCATGTTGTTCAGAAACAGCAATAATGACTGACTGTAATAGCGCTCCGAAATGTTGAATGCTTCGTTCTTAAAGCGTCGCGAAATCGCCGGACACTTCCTCAAAACATATAGTGACTAAAATATCGATATACGCATAGAAAATTATAAACATCGTCCACAACAGCAATCACAAATGTTGCGAATGTGTCCTTAATAACCTGACAACATGCTGTTCAGAAACAGAAATAATGACTGACTGTAATAGCGCTCCGAAATGTTGAATGCCTCGTTCTTAAAGCGAAGCCATGGAAGTGTCAGGTGGTGAGAGAACGAAAAACTTCGATGAACAAAGGAGGCTGTGCTGCTCAAAAATGTCGTATGCTTCGTTCTCAAAGAGCAGCGACTAAAATATGGTATAGGCATAGAAAACTATAAAAATCGTCCAGAATAGCATTCACAAATGTTGCGAATGTGTCCTTAATATCCTTATACCATGTTGTTCAGAAACAGCAATAATGACTGACTGTAATAGCGCTCCGAAATGTTGAATGCTTCGTTCTTAAAGCCTCGCGAAATTGCCGTACACTTCCTCCAAACATCCAAGCGTAGCAAAAATCGCAGCAAGCTTCCTAAAAGCATCAAAAAATGGTGAATGGTTCGTTCGTTCGTAGCGAAATTAATACCCAGACAACATGCTGTTCAGAAACAGGGATAATGATCGTTCATAAATGCGAGGATCATAGATTAACTTGAAAACAGTTACTGTTTATTAAAGAACGACAACTCCTATGATACTGCAACGAGAAAGTGACTGCTAACACGGAAACAAAAATGCTGGGCAAATTCTTTCCCAACAACTCCATCCTTAATTCACACAGAAGCAATGATATTTGCAAAATCATTGCTTCCTATCTGAGAACAAAGTGACGATTATAGCAGCATTTTTAGTTGCTTTCAGCTTAACAAAGTCACCAGCACCAACACTGTATCCTAATCAGCCTAATGACTTGCGGTTCTATCTTTAATTTGGAAAGTCAGACTTAAAATTCTACTACCTTACTCTATCATGTACGAATTCTAAGAGTTACGTCGAAAAAACCCCTTCCACACCAGCACTCATTTAAACACTTACGCCCAAAAAATGTACAAACAACGGCCCGCATTTTCCACCCCACGTCCGGCGTCAAGAAATTATGCATTCACGTTGCAGAAAATCCACAAATAAACCGTAAACCAGCACTATTGCTACAAAACAGACTGAACAGACAAAAGCAAATAAAGAACTTCAAAACTATTGCCCAGAATTCGTTAACAGATTTAATCTCTTCATGAAAAAAAAACGGAATGCTGATCTGTTGGAAGAACGCAGCATAACAATTCATTTCATGAGTTTTACGTCCTTTAAATTAGTATACCCCAAACGGCAACCTCGCGTTGTCGCTGCATGCTTCACGGTCACACGTTTCATAAAAACCCCCAATAAAGTATATATTTTCTGGAAGCTTAGGAATTGTAGATTCCGATTCTACCTCACCAATTCGATACCATTCGGGATCACGTGAGATTGAGCATGTGACCAAGATCCATGAGCAGATTGA
>OX421447.1:60316343-60336343 GCA_949126865.1 Montipora capitata | reverse complement strand
ATGTGAACGCAAACTCTCTGAACGGTGTTCCTTGGTATCAACATGCATAATTAGCTATAGCTTTTAAACGCATAACGCAAGGCGCAATAGAACGAGACAACAGACGTATTGGCGTTTTTTGAGGGGAACACTGCCCTGGCTGGTTAGCCTATGCGACTTCCAGATTGCGTGACGTAGAACAACCTCAGTTATCTCCCCAGCACTACGAGCTGAGTGGTAAACAGGACGTGCTGGATCGCACAAGAGTATTGGTTAGTGAGCAATGGACAAAGGCAAACGAGCCAACAAGCTTGGGGGAGTCGCTGCGCAGACTTAACAACACCACGCAGGAGTGACCCAATTTTAATGACGGCAAAGGGATATATCCAACCTCATCTCCAAAGGGAGGGAGGGAGGGGAAAAACTTTGACAAATTGGAAACAGCTAGCTGATTTTACTATAGAAGACAAACTGCCAAGTGAACCTTGGACGACTAACTGAGGCTTTTATAGCTAGACCCTGTCTATTAAAGTAGCCAGTTGCACAGATTCTACTATGTAGCAGGTAGGCATTACACGTGCTCTTTAGCAATAATAAATAAGGCTTTAACAGATCTGGCCAATGCAGGTGTACGTTGTAATCTGGGATCTAGGAACAAAGTCTCTATGTCCTCGTTTTATTTACAACAAAACCGTTGATTTTATGACCTTGAACGGCCGACTACAAAGAACGCGAGTACGGTCACGTTCCATTAACCGTATTTTTATTACTGATAAGGCAGTAAAATCTCATTTAAAGAGAAGAACATATACTTGTTTATGTGCACAATACATCGAAGCATAAAGTCTACAAATACCTATTTTACCTTCAAATACTTACCCCTGCATAACATTTCAAATTGCGTGTTACATACGAACCATGGCAATTACTAGCTTTACAATCACTGGTTCCTCGTTAATCCAATTTATTACTAAGACTTGTTTGCATTACTAACAGAAACCCATAAGGGTTGAAACGTGTAACGGCCCCTTGTGTGCTGGAAGCAAGCTTCTGAATATTCCATTTGCTAAGTACCATATTTGGAACAACAAGAGCGAGGGGTTTCCAAATATGGTACTTAGCACTGAAACATTCAACCAATCAGTTCGCACTGAATATTCGGAAGGTGTGAACGCGCGTTACACGTTTCAACCCTTATGGGTTTCTGTTACTAATTAACACGAAAAGGCCTAACTTGGTTTTCTTAACAATATATCGCTTTCATCTAACCCAAAATCATTCAGATATTCAAAACGTCCTATGCATGATCCATTTCCTTCGCCTTTGTGTTTGTCAGCATTATGATTTGCAATATTTTAGGTTTACGTGTTCACAAGTTTGTTTAGATTTCCAATAACAAACTCTGTTTTGATTGGCCACTCTAACTCGCTGTGTAAATAGTTCACCCTGAATTCAAAATAGATATGTCAGTTTCGTTCCCGAGAAAAAAAAACACAACAGCATCCTTTTACAAATCGTACGGGGTATTCCTGATTTCTGAATTAAATTTAAGCTTCATTTTGCATTTACCTGTTCATCCACGCGCACGCTTTTTGGAGAAGTGTTACATACACTGTACCACGTGCCCGAGTAATTACAGGGTTAACATTGCGGTATGCCGGAATCATGTTTCAAAGTTTCCACTTCAGAATCATTTAACCTAAGTAATTTAACTGAGTTCTCTACCTGTACGTATCTAACAGGATGAATTAAAAACGTTCCGGTATTAAGTTAATAAGCCTTATCAATCAAGTTATCAGGCTGTCTTCAGTTTTTGCCTTCCTACTGTAGAAGGATTTGCAAGATATATGCCGAGCAACGGACGCCATAGACAAAATGCTGGAAATGTTTCAACTCAGGCAGGGCACAACAGCTCGAACGATGCGAATATCAATGAGGTCGCCAAGTTAAAGAATTTTTTCATGTATATTCTATCAGATGGTGAATATTTTTCAAGTCTTAACTGCCTCTGGCAAGCAGTGTGGATTACAATCAGTTCAATTAAATTCTCTCTCGGAAATTTTCCTCTCAACTCGGGTAGTTCTGTTTAATGTCTAATAAGGTAATACAACTGCGTTTTCGACTTCACTTTACTAAGAATCGAAAGACAAGTGAAAAGTTGCCAAAAAACAATTAGGAGCTAGCTTGACAGTTATTTATATCCAACCATATACATTATTAATCATATAGAACATAATGGATCATGCAAAGAAAATTTCAAAGTGTGATGCCGGTACAATGCTCTACTAACTGAGCTGTGAGGCCACACATTTGGGTCCTTCACGGAGCTAAATGAGCCTAACAAATTACCTGCTCTCAACTGTGAGGGGCAGTGTGGCGCGGTGGTTAGGGCGCATGCCTTGAGATCCGGAGATCCCCGGTTCAGGACATGGATCCTGGCCACTGGTTGAATTTGTCCCTGGTAGTCCCTGGTTCAACTTCTGCTTTCAACTGTGTCGCTTCATAGCTTAGTTGGTAAAGTACTGCTCTGGCATCGCAGAGATCATGGATTCGAATCCCGATGGAGTCACCTGAATTTCCTAGCTGTTAAATTCTCCAGTTAAGTGCGAGGAACGTTTGCTCATTCGTATACAACCCGCACTTCAATATACATTCATTTCATTCATGTTAATTATTGTTGATTTCGGCTAATTAAGAATGTGAAGGCAGTCGCATCTTTAAATAAACAGGAGGTCTTAATTTATGGCTTGGTTGTGTGTTATTTTCACCTGCTGGACAAAAACACACCTTTGCAAGATTTCTTCCAACAGCATTCACTTTTGTCGAAGGTGACAATACACTGCCCACTATCCTTCCTGTAGCCTCCACTTGGTTTACTCAACCATTTCAAAATTGTAACGTTGCAATTTTCAGGGGTAAGCTTTGATTTTTATTCTTCCATAAAACGTTTTAACCGAACGTTTCTTTCATGAAACTGAAAAAACACGTTTAACTAAAATCTTTCCATAAGGTTCGAAAAAGAGTCACGGCGAAAATGATATCAAGAAATTAAATCACTCGACTAAGCTTTCTAATTTATTCACAAAAAATTGTTTTCAAGGTCTTATTCCTTGTTTAAGTTTTTCAAATATGAGATACTTGTAGAAGTTTCACCTCTGAAGCCTAGCGTTTGCGATCAAGTTTGACAAACTCTTTCGCCAACAGAAAAATCCTAAGGTATATGATAAATCTAAATACTTTTTGGCTGAGCGATTGCTAGATGCGTTTTTCTAAATTTTTAATTTCGAAAAGAGGTTAAAAAATGTTTTCGAATTTTGAATCAATTTTCACAGGGGGACGGTTAATATTGCGGTTTGCCGGATTCATTTTTCAAAGTTTCCGCTTCAGAATCATTTAACCTAAGTAATTTAACTGAGTTCTCTACCTGTACGTATCCAAGAGGATGAATTAAAAACGTTCCGGTATTAAGTTAATAAGCCTTATCAATCAAGTTATCAGGCTGTCTTCAGTTTTTGCCTTCCTACTGTAGAAGGATTTGCAAGATATATGCCGAGCAACGGATGTCATAGACAAAATGCTGGAAATGTTTAACTTCAGGCAGGGCAGAACAGCTGGAACGATGCGAATATCAATGAGGGCGCCAAGTTAAAGAAGTTTTTCATGTACATTCTATCAGATGGTGAATATTTTTCAAGTCTTAACTTCCCCTGGCAAGCAGTGTGGATTACAATCAGTTCAACTAAATTCTCTCTCGGAAATTTTCCTCTCAACTCGGATAGCTCTGTTTAATGTCTTATAAGCTAATACAACTGCGTTTTCGACTTCATTTTACTAAGAAAGACAAGTGAAAAGTTGCCAAAAACAAGGGGGAGCTAGGATGACAGTAAATTAATATCCAACCATATGCATTATTAATCATAAAGATCATATTGCATCATGCAAAGAAAATTTCAAAGGAAAAACCAGGCGATTGAATGTTACAGTTTGCTGTAAAATGAAAGTTTTCTGCCCTTTCATTCTGGCTTTTCAACTGTTAAAAATGAACCTGACGAATCAAAACGTCCGATCCGATTCATCGCTAATTTGAACTAATAAAAAATGACCCTGTGTTTTGCAGCTATTACTTTGAGCCACGGAAATGTATAAATTTTCATGAAGAGTAGGATTACGTGTTATATTATATATCATTTCTTGACAGCAGCGTTTATTTTGTAGAGTTTCTGAAAGCCGTGACAATGAACCCTGCGATATGCTTTGTTTGGCTCGCACTTGGCTTGCAGTATTCAGAGGTATGTGTTTCGTGATATAATTACTGCGTACACACAAGGTTTCACTGAATTATTTGATTATCATAAAAACAGGCTCCCAAATAACCTAGAAAAATTGCATTTATCCTTAAATTAGCTGATTTCACTACATTGCTTTCAAGAAGAAGGATAATTATGTGACTAAAATGGATACCGTACGTGAAGCAGTTTCTTATGACATATAAAAACAAAAGTTTCACTCATGACGTCCCCCTTTTTTAACTGGCCGCCCAAAGGATTTTCGCTGCTAAGGGACGAATTGCTTCGAAGCCCAGTGATTGGGTTAACTTCGGCCCTAGATTACCTGTAGCTAAAACGCATGGCTTCACTACCGCTTAGCAGGTTTGGAAGAGCTCGGCCCTTTTCTTGAAACGACTTCATTTTAAGGATAAGCGGGATTTGTGGGACACAAAATACAACGCAAAAGTTTAGGAACTTTCGAAAATTTTAATAGCTGATTAGAACATTACTCTGGGAGGAAACAACTACAGAAAGCGCACCAGACAAATTACACCATCCCAGAGGTCTGGCTTGTACTTCAGCCGCATGCCCATGGCCATACGGCAGCCATAGCCAGCTGTTGCGACCTGGTGCAGCCCCATCCTCATGGCTTACATGCATGACACAACTACCTATAGCCGGCGCAGAAACTCCCCTCAGTTTTAAGCGAGCGCCAGTAAAAAACTAGCATGCAAATTATGAGGAGACCCATCAAAGTCAAGAAAACTACTGACGAACGTTAGGACAGACAAAAAGCAGTTTACAAGATCAAATGCTGCGACGGTCAGGCCACTCATATCGATGAGACCGGCACAAGTCTAAACGCAACACTGGCTGAACAAAAACGAGGGACGACAAATAGTAACATAAAAATAACATTTCTGCACAGCATGTACAAAGAGACTACAAATCGACTGGGACTCTGCTGAATGCGTTACATACCGTATTAAATATTACCAACGGATCGTACTGGAAGCTGGTTCACTAAATTAGAACAGTGACCTGTAATCTGATGCCTACAACTTCCAGCACTCTACAAACGACTTATCAAGGACGTCAACACATTGACCTTCTCAGGACCACTCGTGCTTCAGATATGATATGATTCCATTAATAATATACTTTATTCGAATACTGTATTTGAATGGTAAGCCCTATAAAGGGTCCCCTTACTAAATCTAAACCTAAAAAGTGTTTACTTAAACGACGTTTAAGTAGGATCTGTAAAATTGCATATAAAAAAACTGAATCAATACACATTCATCCACGTTTTCAAATCTTGTTTGAATCTGTCACGTCCGGCTAATAGGTGGTTCGCCAAATTATTCCAGTCTTTAACAATTCTTACAAAGAAAGAGTACTGAAAAGCGTCAACTTTTGCCAATTTTGTTTGGATATTGTATGGATGATTTTACTTTTTTGCAGTACTCGAAAAAATCACAAAAGTTCAGGCCGTTTTAATCCAAACACTATCTTATTCCAATCTTATAGCATTCGACTAAAGAAAAGTACATCCTTCGGTGTTCTGAAACTGTGTTTCAGTTTGCGTCGATCTTAAGCCATTTCACGTGGCTTCTGACCAAGAGCAAGCAATCCTTGATGCTCTTCGTTGCACTTTTTCTATCGCTAATTTGTCTTTAACTAAGTATGGAGACCATACAGAACGTACGTATTCTAATATAGGTCTTACCGGTGACTGATAAAGCAAGTAGAAGATATGCTTGTTCTCTTAAGTGTACGCTTAAGTAGGCCCAAAACTTTGTTCGCTTCAGTTGTATACTACCGACCAGGATGTCTCTCGACACGTGAACGCCAGGGGCTCTTTATGAGTTGAATGACTTTAACTCTGTGTTTGACATTTTGTGAAAGTGTGTACTTTTGTCCAGATTTCCAGAGAATTCAGGTCCGACTGTAGCGCTAGTGTGTCATTGACATGATTCAATTGACAAGAGAAATCTTAGTATCATCAACAAACAGTTTAACGGTACACGTAACAAATTACTCTCGGTAGCTTCGGCTGCTGATCATGAGGCAAGGATACTAAGGCTTCGGACCAGTTAGTTCAGTCTTGCCTGTTGGCTTGTGACCGTAGATTTAAAGTACCTTCAGAGGCACCCAGCGATAATCTTCGATGAAATATCTGTTCGGGAGGGTCAAACTATTCTAAGAATTTCGGTTCTACGTTGCCAGACGGCTACAGATTTCTTTACTAAAACTCACCTAAAAGATTCGGAACCAGGGAGAAGTAGTCACTTACGTCTTCGGAAGGGGTATTTTTGCAATTAGTGGCACTTAAAAAGACCACCTAGTAGTTTCGGATAAGCAAATGGTTCGGTTGGAACCTCGAGCTCTTAGAAGGTAACGTTACGAGCAAATTAAGCCAAAAGCCTTTGAGAGACGTTTCTAGGCTCCTTGTAATGTATAAAGACTGTCTAAAGAGATTTTTTTATCACCTAGAAGAATTTGATCTGTTCGGATATCTTAGCTGAAAATTGAAGTGTCCGAAAATTTTATCTTCATTTCAGAAATTGCTAGCTGATCAGTGATTGAATTTCACTGCAAACGAGAAGCTTCGTAACTAGCTTCTAACAGGGTATATTCCATCTACGAGAAATTAAGACGGTTGATTTGCACTTTACGACACATATCGTCGATAATATTAGATGTTTCTTGTTTCAGGCACAGCAGCTCCAACGTGGCGAATATCAACATATAAAGTACGCAAACTTCCAGAACTTTTTTCATCAAATGCTGAATATTTCCCAAGTGTTGGCTTCATATAATGCTACGGATTACAAGGACTGTGCCTT
This sequence comes from Montipora capitata, assembly GCA_949126865.1. Taxonomy (NCBI): domain Eukaryota; kingdom Metazoa; phylum Cnidaria; class Anthozoa; order Scleractinia; family Acroporidae; genus Montipora; species Montipora capitata. The sequence continues at coordinate 60,329,247 of OX421447.1, read as the reverse complement.
CAAATGTCTCGAGAAGATGTCATGTTTCTCCTTCAATTTTGCCACCTTACCGGCAGACAGTAACTCTGGTCGACATTTGTGTGAACTCCTGGCGTCAGATAAGTACAATCACGCAAACAGTTTTGTACCAAGCAGAGACTTCCATCATTTCGCGATTCCGGTGGGTTCCTCAACTGATAGGTGTAATAGAAAATGGTTCTAAATGACTCAACGCTTTTGACCGGTCGCTTAACAAAATGTCCTTTGTTGACTGTATCCTCTTTAGACAAAAAAAAATAATAACTATAGTACCATTCTGAGAATCTCCCAATAAGGCTGAGTTAATAGAAAATCTACTTAACTGCCACAAGAAAATCACGGGTTCTTTTGAGCCGTGTATATCGTTCTAAAATTTTTTGCGCTCGACAAAAAACGAAAATCGGTGCTGTTATTTATTCATGCTTTAATTCTTACTTGTGTTACTTCAATCTTTTAAAGTTACGTGGTTGACATGGGAAGATTGTAACAACCTGACGTTGTACAAAATTTTAGTTTAAGGTCATTACAATTACAAGTAATTTAGACATACATGCAGCTTGAAATACATTCCTCTTATAATCCGAACCAAGTTCGACGTCTGTTTTGTAAATTACGGAGCTAGTTTTTTGTCGTTGGTTTCTGGCCCAAGCAAGAGGAGCGGGGATCATAAGCCAACTGGGAAAAAGCGAGGATCCTTATCTTACATTATCATATGGCCAGTACGGCCCCGCGCGCACTTTCATTGTAAGACTATTGGGAAAATCGCCGTATAAGGGCCGTACGCATTTGCGCGAGCAGGGCGGCGCCGGAAAAAGCCGTAAGGCCCTGCTAGGAACACGCACTGCACCGTGCAGTGCGATTTTAGAAGATTTCGTCGCTTTTACACATCCAAGTTATTTACAGCCAGAAAAGAAAATGTAAACAACATATTAGATAAATTGTCTGTGTAAATTTCTGTTAATTATTTTGTCCAAACTTCAAATTATGAGTTCTCATAAATAGTGTAAAGAGCCCAATATGATAAAATGCTTATTGACTGAGTTTAGGTCGGTCCGGACAGGAAAATATTTGGCCCTCGGTCTTGGCGCGTCCAGCCCCACCACTCAGTCAATATAAGTACATAGTAAGGACTTCTGAGGTGATAAAGCGCACAAGAAAGGAAACCAGTTGAAGTCAAGCAGAACCGTTTTACTGCAACAAATGATTGGCACGCGTAAGAATTTGAAAAATAAATAACCAAATGTTATTGGCTTTGTGAAATAGTTGATTGCAATATTCAAACAGTTTCCCAAGTTTATTCAGTTCCCATAAACAACACGACAAATTTGCTAGAAAATGTTGCATCAAAACTTCAAATTTAACTTGCAGTACAGCGGGCCGTACTGTACAATCCGGCCCGATAAATTAGCCAATCATAGCGCACATACTATCTGAGAGATGAAATGAATTGCACATTTAGGTTAAATACACTTTTAGCATTATCTTACTGTTTAGATATTTAACCATTTGCTCATTAGCTCTGAAACTTCCAGGTGACCTTTATTATAAAAATATCCCTTCCGGAAAACGTAAGGGCCTACTTTTTCCTGGTTACCAGGGGGCGGATCCAGGATTTTACTTTGGAGGGGTGCACCAGTAAAACGGAAGTGGGGTGCGTACCCCCTGCACCCTCTCTCTAGATCCGCCCCCGGTTAGGAATCCCTTCGGAGATATTTTAGTAAAGAAATCTTTATTTGTTTGTCAACGTAGAACCGAAATTCTTACAACAGTTTGACTCTCCTGAACACATATTTCCGCTGACTCAAGATTATCGTTGGGTGCCCCTGACTCGGACTACATTAAGGCAAATGTGTTTAATGCATTTCACCCGTAAACGACTTAGTTGGGTGTCACCTGATTCTCAAACAAGTCACTTATACATATAGATATGAGCATGGTCTTGCGATTTTTTCTCATACTGAAAAATCGAGGACCTTCTCGGGCTGCAGTCATCAATAACTTGAGTAGAAATCCCGTATCAACCTTTTTCTGTGTGCCAACGTGCTTATGTGTGTGCGTAAACATTAAACATGAATCTGAATCGCTATTTTTACAACTTAATCCTCCTCTGTTCCTTTCCGTAGGATGGCAGAAGGTAAATGTAGACCCAGTGTGCTTTGGGGTCAGGAAAAATTCATTCGGAACCTTCGAGATCCACAAGCCAGGAGACATTTATCGCTTGAAGCTAGTCCATCGCTCTGGATATGTGAATTGCCTTTCCGGCAAAGCCACTAACACTAAGTGGGGCTGCCTCGTTACTGAAGACAGATATTACAACGAAAAATTAATAGGTGTTCATATTACTAACGAAAATGACATCCGTATTTTTCCAGCAAACGTAAGCGGTTCACTGAGGCTGGATGGTCATAAATACTACACACTCCCTGGTTTCAATGGAAACTCTTCCGAGATTACGTTTGATTCCACTCCTACTCCTTTGTCTGTGGTCGCTGGTCAGAAGTTCAGGATCTGGTATGCTGACGACCTGGCAGATAAAGACGAGGATGACAACGACGGTACATCTTGCACTGATGTGTATGCTTTTCGCCAGTGATGAAGTGAATGGAATCGGCGTCAGTTAAAGCGATGTGAAGGAAATTCAATTGAGCTAAATTAGGCGAAAGTCAAATGAAGTAAAATGTAATGTAAGAATGGGACCTTGGAGTCTCTTGTTCTGTAGCAGATCACAATGACTTTTAAGTAGTTTGTAGTCCCGGCCACCCTCGTTGCTTTCAAGATAATAATAATATCAAAGGAAAAAAGGGTGAAAAAAAACACATATCACACCTTTAAGTAGTTTGTAGTCCCGGCCCCCTTTGTTGCTTTCAAGATAATAATAATATCAAAGGAAAAAAGGGTGAAAAAAAACACATATCACACCTTTAAGTAGTTTGTAGTCCCGGCCCCCTTTGTTGCTTTCAAGATAATAATAATATCAAAGGAAAAAAGGGTGAAAAAAAACACATATCACACCTTTAAGTAGTTTGTAGTCCCGGCCCCCTTTGTTGCTTTCAAGATAATAATAATATCAAAGGAAAAAAGGGTGAAAAAAAACACATATCACACCTTTAAGTAGTTTGTAGTCCCGGCCCCCTTTGTTGCTTTCAAGATAATAATAATATCAAAGGAAAAAAGGGTGAAAAAAAACACATATCACACCTTTAAGTAGTTTGTAGTCCCGGCCCCCTTTGTTGCTTTCAAGATAATAATAATATCAAAGGAAAAAAGGGTGAAAAAAAACACATATCACACCTTTAAGTAGTTTGTAGTCCCGGCCCCCTTTGTTGCTTTCAAGATAATAATAATATCAAAGGAAGAAAGGGTGAAAAAAAACACATATCACACCTTTAAGTAGTTTGTAGTCCCGGCCCCCTTTGTTGCTTTCAAGATAATAATAATATCAAAGGAAAAAAGGGTGAAAAAAAACACATATCACACCTTTAAGTAGTTTGTAGTCCCGGCCCCCTTTGTTGCTTTCAAGATAATAATAATATCAAAGGAAAAAAGGGTGAAAAAAAACACATATCACACCTTTAAGTAGTTTGTAGTCCCGGCCCCCTTTGTTGCTTTCAAGATAATAATAATATCAAAGGAAGAAAGGGTGAAAAAAAACACATATCACACCTTTAAGTAGTTTGTAGTCCCGGCCCCCTTTGTTGCTTTCAAGATAATAATAATATCAAAGGAAAAAAGGGTGAAAAAAAACACATATCACACCTTTAAGTAGTTTGTAGTCCCGGCCCCCTTTGTTGCTTTCAAGATAATAATAATATCAAAGGAAGAAAGGGTGAAAAAAAACACATATCACACCTTTAAGTAGTTTGTAGTCCCGGCTCCCTTTGTTGCTTTCAAGATAATAATAATATCAAAGGAAAAAAGGGTGAAAAAAAACACATATCACACCTTTAAGTAGTTTGTAGTCCCGGCCCCCTTTGTTGCTTTCAAGATAATAATAATATCAAAGGAAAAAAGGGTGAAAAAAAACACATATCACACCTTTAAGTAGTTTGTAGTCCCGGCCCCCTTTGTTGCTTTCAAGATAATAATAATATCAAAGGAAAAAAGGGTGAAAAAAAACACATATCACACCTTTAAGTAGTTTGTAGTCCCGGCCCCCTTTGTTGCTTTCAAGATAATAATAATATCAAAGGAAAAAAGGGTGAAAAAAAACACATATCACACCTTTAAGTAGTTTGTAGTCCCGGCCCCCTTTGTTGCTTTCAAGATAATAATAATATCAAAGGAAAAAAGGGTGAAAAAAAACACATATCACACCTTTAAGTAGTTTGTAGTCCCGGCCCCCTTTGTTGCTTTCAAGATAATAATAATATCAAAGGAAAAAAGGGTGAAAAAAAACACATATCACACCTTTAAGTAGTTTGTAGTCCCGGCCCCCTTTGTTGCTTTCAAGATAATAATAATATCAAAGGAAAAAAGGGTGAAAAAAAACACATATCACACCTTTAAGTAGTTTGTAGTCCCGGCCCCCTTTGTTGCTTTCAAGATAATAATAATATCAAAGGAAAAAAGGGTGAAAAAAAACACATATCACACCTTTAAGTAGTTTGTAGTCCCGGCCCCCTTTGTTGCTTTCAAGATAATAATAATATCAAAGGAAAAAAGGGTGAAAAAAAACACATATCACACCTTTAAGTAGTTTGTAGTCCCGGCCCCCTTTGTTGCTTTCAAGATAATAATAATATCAAAGGAAAAAAGGGTGAAAAAAAACACATATCACACCTTTAAGTAGTTTGTAGTCCCGGCCCCCTTTGTTGCTTTCAAGATAATACTAATATCAAAGGAAAAAAGGGTGAAAAAAAACACATATCACACCTTTAAGTAGTTTGTAGTCCCGGCCCCCTTTGTTGCTTTCAAGATAATAATAATATCAAAGGAAAAAAGGGTGAAAAAAAACACATATCACACCTTTAAGTAGTTTGTAGTCCCGGCCCCCTTTGTTGCTTTCAAGATAATAATATCAAAGGAAAAAAGTGTGAAAAAAAAATTCGATAACTGGTGCAGGCAAAAAAAAAACAAAAATTACGTCTTGTATTTCACAAAATGTATATAATTTAGCGGTTGTGTTTTTTTCCTTCAGGAGGGTTTCAATGGGATTAGCTTTCACGGCTGACGGTTAAATAATTTGACTTTTCATGGCTAACGGTTATCTTTTTTCCGGCACGGTTAACTTATGTGGAAAACAAATAAATGTCTCAGTTGACATATTGAATAGTTTAAATCATTGGCTATCACAATGCGACTCACTATTCTGTGTTGACGGTTCACGCGTCATACCTTGCCCAGGCCTTGACTTGTCTTCCAGACCTTTTCATTGCGCGCTCAGAGATAAAAAAAAGGTTTTCTGCTTCCTCAACTCCAACGCTTTCATCTGAGTCACTTTTGTATTCCTCCACCTGGTGATTATTAGCACCAGAAGGAGTCGGCGCGAGAATAAAAAGAGGAATGTCACTGTCTGATACGAATGTTATAGACTCCTCTCAGCATGACCTCTGCCACCTCCGCTTGGATCTCCGTCGTCTCGGGAAAGACAGATAACGCTGTGTTGGCCTGGTCAGTTGCAAAGCGCACTTTTGCAGTGGACACTGCTGGTTTTGCTTACACTGGTGATAAAGCTCCTGTCTTATCGTTTGTCTTACTTCTTACGGTCCTTTGCCTCACTGGGCGGTATAGCTGTCTAGCCAATCCTGCATTGCATCTTCGTCATTTTTTGGGAGTGTTCCAAAAGGTAGTGGAGTCATAAAGTTTAAATCAGCGAGCAACATACCCGCTTGTAGTACAGGGTGATATGACGATAGATGGGTACAGTATTTTGCGGCCCATTTACTGACTCGTTTGATAGACTCTTGGGCGTATTGTAGAGCACTGAAAGTCTCGTGCTTAAAATGGGACACGGCATGTAGATTCTCTACTTATGTTGTTTGCAATGTGTGTAAGAATTTCAAATATATTTTCAATAACTTACCGTTCAACTCGCTTTCACAATCAGACCCAATCAGGAAAGTTAATTCTAGATATGATCCAGCTACTGCAGCTTCGTGGAAATCGCGTAGTTTTAAACCCCCTGGCCGACTTTTGCAAGGCAATACAATACAACCTATACCGAACTTTTTTGCCTGATCTTTCAGCCCCAGAAAGTCGATGATTTTCTTGATAAACTCACTTATGGTAGGTCGATCGCATGAATTGTTAACGCGAACTTTATACCACTCTATGTGCTTTTCTTCTCCTTTTATAACACTAACATTTCACGTGGATGTGAGCGGCATAAAACTGCTAAAAACATGCAACGAGCAAAGCCAATCGATTCCAGACAGTTCTGGTCAGCCTTGTTCCCAAGTTCTCTCTTCTTTCCTTCCCTTGGAGCGAGACAGTCTGGGAAAGAGAAGGGTGACAAGAGAGACCCTAGGAACGAAGAGCAAGGGAGTTAAAGGTCTCTAAGACTCGAAATATTTCAAAATACTACCTAAAGTATCCTACTTTTTATAATTTAAAAAAATTAAACTAAATGCTCTTAATTTTTATCACGGCTAACGGTTATTTTATTATTATTATTTTTTGGTCATTTTCATGCTAAACGGGGGTTAACCCCATTGAGACCCTCCTTTAGTTTAATAGCTACAATAAGTGATACACAAAATATATCATAAAATTGTATTCGCAATGTTTCTGCAGGGTATCGCAGCACAGAATTCCGTGTTCATAAGTTAAGGTACAAAAATAAGAAGAATAAGAATAATAATATTGTTGATGATGATAGCAATTGTAACATAATCGAAGCTTGCGTCATAGTCTTGCGAATGCGTAGTTGGTTTCCAAAAAAAAAAAAAATAACACATGTTTGACTGAGTTGTTGTTTTGCTTACATCTTGGACATGAATAAAGAATATCAGGGTTTTCGATAGTTTTTCAAAGTACCGGATTTGATAATGAAAGTGCAGGACAGGACTCTTCATGTCACCGTTGTAATAATATAAGACCGATTGTACGCGCCCCGGGAGCGAATCCTGAAGGAGGACTGGGTCCCCCTATAAATTACTATAAGTGACACTCAGAAATGTTGTTTACATTCTTGAGATTGGAGAAAAAAGAGAAAGTAAACCTATTGGGTGAATGAAATGGCAACAGATCGATTATTCCGTTCAGTTAGTAAGCAAAATAAAGTAATGTGATTTGTTAGTTTGAAAAATTTATTGCTTGATTGTCTTTTGTCTCTTCAGCCCATGGGTTCCTGAGCAACCAAGTCCCTCCCTCAATTGAAGGATTACTCTTAATTGTCACTTTCTTCCAAGTGAAGTATTATCGTTCATTTTGGACACTGAAAGTTTGATTGGGATCATGGGAAATGAAATCAAGAGAAAGCTAACCAGTTTAAAATCAAGCTTCAGACTTAACCATTATTTAGCAATGATTTTATATATATACTGATTAGCTTTGGTAAATTATTCGGCACATTTTATAGTCAGTTGTTTTTTAGTGGTTAAGTGGATAAAAACAGTTCCTTCAAAGTGGGTGCTGCGGGCTCAAATCCTGTCCAGGGGTTGCTTTTAAATTTGCTACCACAAGTCCTGGGACAGAGTGATCTAAATGGAGGATAATACCGTCATTTAAGGCAAACTGAAAATGAAGGATAATCCTTCATTTGAGGAAGAGATCGTGTTGTCCTGAGATATCTAAGTCCAAAAAGAAAAAAAAGAAGCCAACTAATTTCTAGAGTAAAAGTGCCGGACGTGAAATGGTAGACAACCGGACGAAACGTCCAGTCTCCGGCCTCAAACGAAAACCCTGGAATATTAATATTAGAACAAAATACATACTTTTACAGTAATGAAGCTGTAAAAAAGTCTTGCTGAGTTTTTCTTAACAAACCTTAACCTAAGATGAAATGATATATGAGATGGATCGCATATGAACTGCGGATATGAAATCAAGTAAAGCTATGATCCTCGCAGTTATGAGCGCAATTTTTGCAATTGCGTAAAGAAGCCTGAAAAATTCAAGACTTCAAACTCAGTCGGTATAGCAGCGGTGATCTAACCCGAAGGTCGTGGGTTCAATATCCCACAATGGTCAGAGAATTTTTTCTGTCCTTGTGTGGGCCCATTTCCATCAGTAGGGCTAACGCTTACATGGTTTTCATATGGGGTACATACTTAGCACTTCACATTACACTCTAATCAGTTAAGTCTGTTCAAATGTAAGCGCTACACGGCCAACGTTTGTAAAATCGTAACTCTTCCTTTAGCTATGAAGTCACTAACGTTGGGAGCTGGTCATTTGAGGGTTCCAATGTTCCCGTGAGAAATGAACTGAGAAATGAACTGTGGATCATAGCTTCACTTGATTTCATCTCCTCAGTTCATATATGATCCATTTCATATATCATTTCTCACGGGAACATTGGAACCCACAAATGACCAGCTCAGTGGCGTCATGGCTCAGTTGGTTAGAGCGTCGCACCAGTATCGCGAGGCCACGGGTTCAAACCCCGTTAAAGACGTTATCTAAGCCATTATTCTAAATACGGCATTCATGGAAAGCAGCTTTTATTGTATGCCATTGAGAAAGATAGTTAATGTAGTTTACATAGTTGTATCTATAAATTTTTAATTGTACATATTTTTTTTATATTGCTGATGAATTGCACCGTGGTTAAATAAAGATTAAATAAATAAATAAATAACACTCTATTCGAGATCAATTGCCGCTCAAATCTAAGAAAAACCCAAAAAGCACATCGGATAACAAAAAACCGCTCGTATTTTTTACGAAAACCGAAAACCAGATGCTAAAAAAAGAAAAACCGGCAAACCGCAATGAACACCAAAACCGAAAAACCGAAGTCTTTTGGCACAAAAACCGAAAAACCGATCTAAAAAATAGCCAAAACCGCAAAACCCAAAATCCCAATGTCCCTCTCGGTTAGGGTCGCTGCGTTTTTGTTTTGATTTTGTATAGTTGTAGAATTTCGTATCGTCGAAACATTGATGGTATGTTTGATGTTTGTCTGTATTCGCACAGATTTGTGAGGCATGAACTAGACTAATTAAGGATTGATCTGAAAGCTGATCTGAGCGGTTGAAACCCGAACTCAACAAACAAGTTGATCATGTCAGTTTAGCATTACACTTTTAAACTTTTACCGTTATGTCAGTTGTGTTCTCTATAATATTGTTGGTTCGTTTGAATTTTACGTACTTGTAACGAACATTTAATCTACAAAGAATCATTGTATTGATAGTTATATATATATATACGAATTATCTTGTAAAAATTTTAATGTTACACTCACTATGGCTGAAGATGATATTTGAAACATCAAAACATGTTCCGAAAATTCAAAAGTGTGGTTGTATTTTTTAAAATATTAGTAACACTTGTGCTATCCAGACCATTTGGAATATCATTTAACTTATAATAAAGTAATTTCACGGAATTTTCTACCCTTACTTATTCCAGGAGATGAAGTAAAAACGTTCATGTTGCATTTAAGTATTATCCTTATCAATCAAGTTATCTGCGCTGTCTTCAATCTTGGTTTGTTGCCTTGCTATATGCAGAGCAACTGATGCAATAGACAGAATGATGGAAATGTTCAACTTCGGAAGAGGCATAATATCTCGAATGATGCAAATATTAGTGAGGGCGCGAAGTTAAGAATTTTTTTTAGTGTATATATTTTATCAGATGTCGAATATGTCTCAAGTCTTAACTTCCTATGGCAAGCGCTATGCATTATAAGTGATAAACGTTTCTACTCTTTCATTCTGGCCCTTCAGCTGTAGTTTTTGGATTTAATATGCAAGAGTTAAAAATGACTCCATCGCTAATTTGAACTCATAAAAAATGACCCTGTGTTTTGCCGCTATTACTTTGAACCACGGAAATCTACGAATTTTCATTAAGAGTTCGATTACGTGTCATATTATAAATCATTTCTTGACAGCAGCGTTTATTTTGTAGGAGTTTCTGAAAGCCGTGACAATGCACCCTGCGATATCCTTTGTTTGGCTCGCACTTGGTTTACATAGCGTATTCAATCTTGTTGGCTGGCAGTATTCAGGGGTAAGTGTTCCGTGATATTACATACAGCGTACATACAAGGTTTCACTGAATTGTTTGATTATTGCTACCTTTTTTTATAAAAACAGGCTCCCAAATAACCTAGAAAAATTGTATTTTATCCTTAAATAAGCTGATTTAACTACATTGCTTTCAAGAAGAAGGATAATGTTGCGACTAAAATGGATACCGTACGTGAAGCAGTTTCTTATGACATATAAAAAACAAACGTTTCACTCATGGCGTCGCCTTTTTTAACCGGCCTCCCATCGGATTCTTGATGCTAAGGGCCAATTTTTTTCGAAGCCCAGTGATTGGGTTAATCCTAGGTTACCTGTGGCTGAACGCATGGCAGCACTACCGCTTAGCAGGTTTGGATTCTCAAAACGACTTCATTTCAGGGATAAGCGGAATTTGTGGCACACAAAATACAACGGAAAAGTTTAGGAAATTTCGAAAGTTTTGATAGCTAATAAAAACATTACTCTGGGAGGAAACAACTACAGAAAGCGCATCAGACAAACACCATCCCAGAGGTCTGGTTAGTACTTCACTCGCACGCCCATGGCCATATGGCAGCCATGGCTATCTGTTGCGACCTGGTGAGGCATCATCATGGCATACATGTATGCATGACAAATACTACCTATAGCCGGCGCAGAAAGTCCCCTTAAATTAAGCGAGCGCCAGTAACGAACTAGCATGCTAATTATGAGGAGATCCATCAAAGTGAAGAAAACTACTGACGAACGTTAGGACTGACAAAAAGCAGTTTACAAGATCAAATGCTTCGACTGCCAGGCCACTCATAGCGATGAGACCGGCAGAAGTCCAAACGCAATACTGGCTGAACACAAAGGAGGGACGAGAAATAGTAACATCAAATATAACATTTCTGAACACCATGTACTATACTGACAGACTAAAGAATCGACTGGGACTCTGCTGAATGCGTTATATACAATACTAATTATTACCACCGGATCGTACTTAGAACTGATGCCTACAGCTTATAGCACCCTACAAACGACCTATCGACGACATCAACACACTGACCGACTAATTAACTAAAAATACATGCACAGACGTGTATAAGAGCTAGACAGATGGAGACGCACCAATCACTGTTTATAGTTACAGCCAATGACAAGTAATGTGCTCAACTGACAGTCGACCAATAATATCACGACTTCGTTGACTTATCACATCATCGACCAGAGTATTTGTACCATCAGAAACCCATGAGGGTTGAAACGTGTAACGCGCGTTCACAGCTTCCGAATATTCAGTGGGAACTGATTGGTTGAACGTTTCAGTGCCAAGTACCATATTTGGAAACCCCTCGCTCTTGTTGTTCGAAATATGGTACTTAGCAAATTGAATATTCAGAAGCTTGTTTCCCAGCACACAAGGGGCCGTTACACGTTTCAACCCTTATTGCATGGTTTCTGGTACTATCTAACGACGTTACACCGCACTTACCCCGAAGATCCTTCTTCAGTTGTAATATGACTCCTATTTTATGAGAAACACATTAATAATGATACATTATTCAAATTGTGCGTTTGAAAGGTAAGCCCTGTGAAGAGTCCTCGTACTAAATCTAAACCTAAAAGGTGTTTACCTAAATAATATTTAAGGAGGATCTATAAAATCAGTTGCATATAAAAAAAACTGAATCAATACACATTCATCCACTTTTTCAAATCTTGTTGGAATCTGTCATGTCCAAATAGGTGCTTCAGCAAATTATTCCAGTCTTTAAGAATTCTTACAAAGAAAGAGAACTGAAAAGGGTCATTTTTTGCCAATTTTGTTTGGATATTGAATGGATGATTAGCCCGTAGTGTTTTTACGTTTACAGTACTCGAAGAAATCACAAAAGTCCAGGCCGTTTAGCCCAAACACTATCTTAAAGCAATTCTACTAAAAAACGTACTCCCTTCGGTGTTCGAGGGTGTTTCAGGATAGCAGTATACATGGATCTTCGGAAGCCATTTCACGTGGATTCTGACCTTCGTTGCACTTTTTCTATCCTTAAGAGTATGGAGACCGTAAAGGACGTGCGTATTCTAATATAGGTCTTACCAGTGACTAATAAAGCAACGGGAAAAGATATCCTTGTTCTTAATTCCGACTGTACGCTTAAGTAGGCCTAAAACTTTATTCGCTTTGTTTACTGTCATATCCACATGAGCTCACATGATCTGACCAGGATAAGTCTCTCGACACATTAACGCCAAGATCTTATAACAGTTGACAGACTTTTAACTCTGTGTTTGACAGACTGTAAGAGTGTGTACCTTTTGTCCAGGTCGGACTGTAGCGCTAGTGTGTCGTTGACATGATTCAGTTGACATGAGAGATCTTAGTATAATCAACAAACAGTTTAAAGTGGTACTATGATCAAAAAATCATTTCCTTTTTTTCTTCAGATTTTGAAAGCGTGTTCGCTTAACAACTAACTGGCAAAATTTTGAGCTTTGAGTTTTATCCAAAGGCTGTTTATTCTGAGTTTAAGTTTTGGATTTCATGGTCCGCCATTACTCACGTTCAAAACTGGCCGATTGGACCTCAGAGGGTTGGATCTAGAGAAAATGACGTCATTTACTCACTAGCTTAAAATTTCAGCGTGTAAACGCAATTTATTATATATGCAAAACACGGGTTGCATTCTTAAACTAGTGCGTGTTTGACGTCATTTTCTCCTCGACCCAGCTCTCTCAAAATTTTAAAGTTAGTAATGGCGGACCAATAAATAAGAAAA
>OX421447.1:60303843-60306343 GCA_949126865.1 Montipora capitata | reverse complement strand
AAAAATAAATAAGTAAACGTTATTGCCTTTGTGAAATAGTTGATTGCAATATTCAAACAGTTTCCCAAGTTTATTCAGTTCCCATAAAAAACACGACAAATTTACTAGAAAATGTTGCATCAATTTAACTTGCTGTACAGCGGGCCGTACTGTAGAATACGGCCCCCTAAATCAGCCAATCATAGCGTGCATACTATCTAAGAGATACAATGAATTGCATATCAATTTTTTAGACCTGAAGTTGGATACATTTTTAGATTTAACTTAATATTTGGATATTTAAATCTGTTGTATAGCCTTGACGTTCTTCTTCAGTTGAGTTATTAGGCCACAAAGTTATCGGTTCTTATTCCACAAACAGTTTGAAATTTGGAATGAATGAAGTTAAAGATAACCATTCAAGATCCCAAAAAATGTTAGTTTCATAACATTAATCAACATTAACATTATTTTGGTAACATTCATTTTCGCCTTTAGAGCCCATGTGAAAGCCTTCCTTGTCAAAATGGTGGAACATGTCGTCCGCTGTATGACACGAATTCATACGCGTGTCAGTTTACTGAGGGAAACAATGGAAGATACTGTGAGAATGGTAAAGAAGTGAGATAGGGTGCATGAAAATAAAACTCATTTTAAAATCGTTTACAAATTGACAAGAGCACCCAAAACATCCTTACGGAGGGTACTCGGCAAGGGCACCCAACGAACAAATTAAGAAAAGAGCCTTTGAAAGACATTTCTAGGCTCCTTGTAATGTATATAGACGGTCTAAAGGGATGTTTTTAATAAACTGTAAGAATTTGATCTGTTCGGATATCTTAGCTGAAAATTGAATGTACGAGAATTTTAGGGATGATATCTTCATTTCAGAAATTGCTAGCTAAACGTTACCTCCTGAGAACTTGCATCCGAACCATTTGCTCATCCGAAACCTCCAGGTGACGTTTATTGCAAAAATATCCCGTCCGAAAACGCAACCTTTTTTTGCTTTGCAGAATACCAGTTCTATGCTCGTCCAGTTACATCATCGCTTTGTAAGGCAATTACTTCTTGCGTTGTTTTACTCGCATCTTGTAATGCTTGAAGAACTCTTTCCTTTACGGATCGTAGCACCGTTCTGCTGGCGTTCTTGCTAATAACATCTGTAACCTTCTTTGAAATCTTCGTTACGGCTCCTTTGAACGATGCCCTTCTTCGAAAAAGATACTCGATTTGCCGCGAAGTCCATGTTTCGACATCCTCTTTGTTGATTTCCGAGGGCGTTTTGGATCCGTCACCGACTCCGTCTTTCGACGCCATTCGAAGAATTAAGTGTAATTCATCCGGCTCGAAGGACCAAATTATGTTTCGACGATACGAAATTCTACAACTATACAAAATCGAAATGAAAACGCAGCGACTAAACGTACTGTTTTTAGTCCGAACTCTGCGACCGCTAAAACGACAACTAACTTACTACTACACACATTTTCTACTATATCCCAGTAAAGCGCAGTGTCATTTCTTCGTTTACTTAAAAGTAGGTAGTGGTCAACTAGAAAGCCTTTGTTACTTTGACCACCATACACATTTTATAACCCGTACTGTAATTATTTTATCTTGTAACCATGTGTTGTGACTATACTTTTCTTTCTATGTTAATTTTATGTAAATAGTGTGAAATAAATGAACCAATAATTAGTTAAGACTTAAATTCAATAATTCGCCCGTCCCAACGGACGGCGTTAATGTTAATGGACAAGCGTTCGCCGGAACAATCAATATCTGCCCAACAGTTCACAGTGCACGAGGCAGGACACTACTGACGCGCCCGAGGCGAAGGCGCTCCGCGCACTTCAGGCGCGAGGGGCCAAATAAACCATGTTTAAATACAGGCTTTGTCTTTTTAGCTCATTTTAATGTTTAACTGTTAGGTATATAATTATACGAGGAATTGAACTTGACAAGAGCAGAACTGTGAATGCTGTTCCAGGTTTAATATTGATACTGGGAATCAACCTTTAGGATCCGCCATGTTTCAACACGCATTTTTGTTCTGTGATAATCAATGTCCCGGGAAGATTATTGCACAGCGTCTGAAATGAAATGTAAACTAGATATGTGGAATTTTTCTGCGTGTTTTTTGAATGGAAACAAATGGTATGGAATAAATTTGAAAATATATACTTTTTAGAGATTTTGAGTTGCACTTTTTGACTGATTTACGGCCAAAAAAAAAGTAAATGTCACTTGGTTACCAAGCTTGATTACGGGCAACCCAATCTCATGGTTGACTATCTCAGCCCAATTTCCCGCCTAATAATGTATACAGTCTACAATGGTAACTGACGCCTGATAATATAGAAGGTCTAGATTTTCATCAGTGATTATGATTTTTTTTTTGGGGGGAGGGGGGTAATAGAGGTGCTTTATGGGATTGTACAAGTAGTGAATGTACAAAATGAGTGCTGTTTTTCCATAAAGCACTTACACTGAAGTTATTGAACTATTAAGCTTGAGT